>CM031235.1:939809418-940056918 GCA_018340775.1 Taxus wallichiana var. yunnanensis | reverse complement strand
AGGCGTCCACTGCAGTCCGTTGGGAGAGGTAAAGCTTTTACTCTCACCAATCCTCTGCTTCTTTCACTCTCTCAGCCGTTGCATTTGCTTGCTGTGTCGGATTATCAGTCAATCGATCCAGGTAAGCGCCTTAACTGCCCTTGTTTTCTATCTGAATCTTTGTCTGAAGTTGAATGCGCTCTTCTTTGGCCTGAATATGGTTTTATTTCGGGTTTTGGAGGTCAGAGATTTGGTGGGTCGTTTTTCTTTTGGGGGATCTGGTAGATAAGTCACCAGGCAACATTTCGGTCTTTTTAGGCTTGGGGGTCCTGTTTCTTTTGGGTGTTTGGGTTTTAGCGAGTAGGGAAACAAAACCCTGCTTGTTGGGTTAGCTGAGTACTGTACCTTATGAATCTTTCATGGTGTCAATTTGGGGGTCATTCATTTTTCGTGAGAAGGGATCCGGAAAGAGCATTACATGGATGTTGTATTACTTCATGTGGGTTTAGGGGACTGTCAATGTACATACAATTGTGGAGTTTACTGTACATTATTTTCAGACCTCAATGTGCGAGCACAGTGGTCTCATCGTAGTATGGATAGTCTTGTTTCGGATAAGAAAGAGCAAATCTGAGAATCATATGACTAATAGGAAGGCTGTATATCGATTCTATGGCTTTTGGTAATTTTGATGTTGAAATGTGTCAGGGGATTCCTCTGGTTTGCTTATAAAATTATAGATCTCAATGCCTATATACTTGTGTGGAATTTCCACAATTAGAAAACCTGCTTTCAATTCCTCGCTTCTAGATCCACGTCAATGTCTATGGGTGCATGCATGTAGTGATCTAGATGATCAGATCTATGTTTCTCTGGGTTTTGAAATTTTCAATCTAAGGCTTATAAGTTACTGGGAATATATTTGGTGTATAGATCTCTATTACTGGTGTCATGGACTACATGATTATAAGAACTGATATCTGGATCGCGATTGTTGCAGATGGATACCTTTCTGTTCACATCGGAGTCTGTTAACGAGGGACACCCAGATAAGCTGTGTGATCAGATATCTGACGCAGTGTTGGATGCATGTCTGGAGCAAGACCCTGACAGCAAGGTTGCATGCGAAACCTGCACTAAGACTAACATGGTCATGGTATTCGGTGAAATCACCACCAAGGCTGATGTGGATTACGAGCAAATTGTTCGTAAGACCTGCAGGGAAATTGGCTTCATCTCTGATGATGTGGGTTTGGATGCTGACAACTGCAAAGTGCTTGTGAACATTGAACAGCAGAGCCCTGACATTGCCCAGGGAGTGCATGGGCATCTTACCAATAGGCCTGAAGAGATTGGAGCGGGTGACCAGGGTCACATGTTTGGCTATGCCACAGATGAGACTCCTGAGCTCATGCCCCTCACTCATGTTCTATCCACAAAGCTCAGTGCCAAGCTTACTGAGGTCAGAAAGAATGGTATTTTCCCCTGGTTGAGGCCCGATGGTAAAACCCAGGTCACCATTGAGTACAGAAATGAAGGAGAAGCCATGGTTCCTGAACGGGTGCACATTGTTCTCATATCCACTCAGCATGATGAGACTGTCACCAACGACCAGATTGCTGCTGATCTCAAGGAGCATGTCATCAAGCCTGTGATTCCAGAGAAGTACCTTGATGAGAACACTATCTTCCATCTGAACCCATCAGGGAGATTTGTGATAGGAGGCCCACATGGAGATGCAGGTCTCACTGGAAGGAAGATTATCATTGACACATATGGGGGTTGGGGTGCTCATGGAGGAGGGGCCTTCTCCGGCAAGGATCCAACCAAGGTGGATAGAAGTGGATCATACATAGTTAGACAGGCTGCCAAGAGTGTTGTTGCAGCTGGGCTTGCAAGAAGGTGTATTGTGCAGGTATCGTATGCCATTGGAGTGCCAGAGCCTCTCTCTGTTTTCGTGGATACCTATGGCACAGGCAAGATTCATGATAGGAAATCCTCACCATTATTAAGGAGACATTTGATTTCAGGCCCGGCATGATTGCTATCAACCTCGATTTGAAGAGGGGTGGAAATGGGAGGTTCCAAAAGACCGCTGCCTATGGCCACTTTGGAAGAGACGACGCTGACTTCACTTGGGAAATTGTCAAGCCCCTCAAGGCAGAAAAGGTTGAAGCTTGAAGCATTCTCCATTGGTAGCTTAGTGTTTTCTAGTTATGTGTTAGTTGATTGTGTTGAATTGTAATTCTAGCTTTTGCTAAGAACTTTGGGATTTGTAGTTTCTAATATTGTATTCCATACACCTACGCTAGTAACTTTCCATATTGTTTGAGGTGCCTTTCTTCATTCTGCAGCATGATAAATTTCTGCTGGTTATGGTAATCTATATGCTCTTGGTTATTATGGGGCTAAGTTTATGTTTCCATTTTATCTTAAGAAATTTTGTTCTAATATTGGAACAGTATTGGAAGTTAACGATATGTATGCTCATGCTTATGATTTGATTGAGTTGATTATTTTCCAATCGTAGAGTGAGATATTCCATTTGTTTTACACGCGCAAGAAGAATTTCTGTGCAATAACACTCTCTCATATTGGCACATTATAGTGGGTTGGCTTGAGATGGCAGTTCTTTTAGAATATTTGTCTTTTTTTCTAGAAAGGTCATATTTCTCGAAACAGAATGGATTATTCGGATGCGGAGGAGGCACGTGTTGTGTCCACAGCCCCCTCCCCTATTCTTGAAAGAAATGATACAGGATATTATAATATATTGTGAATGTTATGCAATAATGTATAAGAGTTTTTGTTTTTTATTTTTTTGTTTTTATTTTTTTGTTTTAGTGATAAAAATAAGAATATAAGAATCTAGGATAAAAGATTTTTAGGGCAGTAACTCCGGGAAAAGGATAGAAACGCCCATACTTTAATGGATGAAATTTTTATTGCTTTACGTGTTACAGTTCAAACAAAATTATAGTATGTCAAATTTAATTTAAGTAAATAATATACTATAAACATACTCATCATTAAATCTGAGTAGGTAATTTCATATTAAGCTCTGCATGAATTTACGGCATTTTTGTGTTGGTACGTAAAAGAGCCATCGTTGCAAAAGTCAAATCATTTAAACTTCAGCCGAAAAGAACTATTAAGGAGACCTTTTTTTGGCTTTTATCTATGTATCTCAAAGTGACTTGGGTTTGTAAATAATATCAAGAACATTCACCAAGAGCACCGAATTGCAGAAAGCTAGTGACTTGAGAGAGTTCATGAAAATGAGTTTTACAAAATTAAACCTAAAGCTGAAACAAAGAAGTTTTCCATATTTGTGGTAGGGCAAATGCTGGAACTTTTTCAACAAAAAAACGCCAATGCTTACATTGGGTTATAGCATTACTTTGGGCACACTAAAGAATTCACTAACTTACAAAGTCCACTTTACTTTTTGAAATTAATCAGATTTGATAAATGGTTTATAAATCAACCTAATTATGAAAATGAAAGATGAATGGTAATGGAACATAAATGAAAGTGTAGTGCCCATATTTTTATAGCCTCATTTGTTTGTTGTTCTTTTTTCTCATAGACATGTTTCGGCAAGGATTTGATATATTTTGGATATTATATTAAAATATTTGATTTTATTAGACATGTATGGAGATTTGGGCATATAGCGTCAATTTAGTTTCATTATATTATCTTATGATGTCATGGATATTAATTGATGTTTTTGGACCGTAATTATATTGAAGGATATTCAGTTGCATGTTTGGATTTTATGGATATATGTCACTTTATTATTATGTCTAATTTATGGTGAATTGTTTTTAGAAAGATAATATGCTAATTTAAAATTCATTGATATCTTATTGAGTAGTTGATTCACATTTTATCGGACATGGGCATTTAATGTGTGCAATGAATGTGTAGGTGACATGTCACAGAGTTAAGCCTTAACCGTGTTTACTAGATGAGGCCATAGTATTAAAGTTTATTGTTTTGGGCATTATGAGTGACTCTCATTTGTAATGTAATGTCTTATAATATTAATCTTGCTTAGGATGTTTAATTTGCTTTGTAAACTTGTTTTGGAGACTTAATGACTCCACTTGTATGAAGTTTTGAGTTTGCATAATAATTTGTTTAATTAAAAGGGGATTAAGGTTACATGTGAACCCTTAGGTGGGCCCCACATCCTGTACCCTTGTGTCAAAATGTGCCAAACCCAAAATTGGCCTATTTTAGGCATTTTTAGTGACCCCTTTTAGTTTAGGAGTTCAGTTAACATGAAAATAGGCCTTTGGACCCTCCCTAATAGGTAGGAGCTTATTTCCAAGGCTTAGAGAGAGTTTCTCTCCCATTTTGCCTTTTTTTGGTCACATCCATGTAAGGTGGATGGGTAAGTGTGCTTTGTTAGAAGTTGCACAAGTTTGTTTTGTTGCTCATTTTGAGTAATTTATGAGAAGAGGGTTAAAAACTATTTTATCTTTTTCCCTTTTATTTTGAGAATCTTTGACTTAGAGGGAAGAAAGGGGTGACACATGTCATTTCCTCATTTGTGAGGATTTTTGTTGGCTCCTCTTCAATTTCTCTCTCATGGGAAAATAAAATAAATTTTTTTTGGAGCGTTTGCTTGGAGGCTTGGGGCTTTTGGAGCTAGAGCTTGCTTGGACAAAGAAAGGGAAAAGATAGAAGTGGAGAGCTTTTGGAGGTAGGCTCCTTGAGTTCATCTTTGTGTTTATTTCATGATATATATTAGTCTTGTTTGTTTAAAATGTGTGTTGCTACTTGTGTTACCATGTGTTATGTTGTGGTTTTATTTTCTTCCATCCATCATATGGTATGATGGATTTTTGAAGTTTGTGGGGAAGAGGGAATTTTCCCTCTCAATCCTCATGGCTTGATGGGAAAACCATGTAAGATTTTAGTTACTCCCCTCATATGGATTGAGGTGGGGAAGGTGATTCATATGGTTTGAACCCCTTCCCCATTCTTGTGAGAGAAATCCCTTTGGGGTTTGAAAATCCTTCCAAGAAGGATTTGGTGAAATGATGGAAAATAAGGAGGGTTTGAATGATTTTAAAGGAATAAGGAGGGTGTGGAGATCTTGGTTTTGTATTACCAATGTTGGTTACCACTTTTGGCTTTTGGAGAACTCCTTTCTTCTCTTTCTTATTTTAGAGGTAGAACATGGTTTCTCATCTTTTTCATCTTTGCAACATTGGTGTTTTGTTTTAATATTTGTCTTGTCTTTATGTGAATGTAATATTGGTTGTCTCCCTTACACTTGAGCAATGTTGTGGATAGTAGTCATCTTTCCCATGGGCTTGGGGGAGGCTAGCATGCCTTCCAACCTTGGAAAGACATGTAATGATGCCTAAATGTTGGGTGGTTAACAAGCCTTGTTCTCTTGGAGTTGGATTCTTGTAAGAGTATTCGAGTTTGGAGCTCAAGTATAGAAATGGTTGGAGGTTGTGGCATTTTAGTCTATCTTTTTCATCTCAAATGTTTGTGAAACATCACTTTCATTATATCTTTAAGAACATGGCTATGAAGAAAATTTTATTTGTCTTGTAACATCCTCCATTTTGTATATTTAGTATTACTTGAAAAACTTGAGACATGTTTGTTTGAGAAATCTCTCTTCAAACTTACAAAGAAACTTGTAATAGGAATTCTTGTGTAGTTGTGTATTTTGGGAATATGTTGCTCATTAAGTTTAAGCTTGTGGAAATGAAATATTGTAGAAATGTTCCTTTAATAGTAACTTGATGTAACACTTATATTTTGCAAAAGAAATATAGGTTAGTGGAAATGTTGTTAGCCTTCTAGTAGGCCTTTTATTTTCTTGCAAATACAAATCGGTAGTGATATGTCAAGACAAGAAATATGTTTTATACTTTTTTTTGTGAAAACTCAAGAAATGATGTTATTTGGAAATCAAATTGTAATATGTATATTTCTTTCTTGTTAGTTATAGACTTATTTCAAGACTCTCTTCTTTTTATCTAATTGTTACATTCAATCCTTTTTACATAAATGAGTAAATCATTGCAATATAGATGGAATAAAAACATTAAGTTCACTCTCCTCAAGAATACAAAAAAATATAATCCATCTTTTTAGAATGTCATAATTCCCTTATCATAATATATGATATAAGTTTATTTAATCATTTCTTTGTGTGTGTGTGTGTGTGTGTGTGTGTGTGTGTGTGTGTGTTTAAACATATCTATAAAACGTCTTACAAAAACTATTCACTATTTTATATATATTGTTAATATTACAGAAATTTTAACTAGAAAATATGAAAGTTTATATATATATATATTATACTATTAATAGTGGAATAACAAATATTCAGTAATATATGATTACTAGATATAATATTTAGTTATAAGTATGAATATAAAAAAAAAAAAAAAAAAAAAAAAAAAAAAGAAGGTATTTGGGAGGGCCGAACCCCTCCCCATCCCTACATGGAAGACCACCGCCCCAACCTGTCCCACTCATCTCCCCATTTCCTACATTTGCCCCCTCCACGCGCCCCACCTGGTGTGGCCTCCCCTCCAACCCGCATCCACTCCCTCCAACTCTCCACCCGCCGCCGCTGTTCCCCCCCAACACCCTTTCGCACAAAAACTGCGCATCCCTTCCTCCTCACACTTCCCTCACACCGCCCTCTCCCTTCATTTGGTCTCTCCAAATCCGCCGCTCCCATCCTCCAAAAACATGGCCAACTCCTTTCTAAACCGCCGCCCGACATATATTCAATCCCCGCGTTTTCCTTCTCACATGCGGTGATGTATAAAACGTTTGCAAAAAAAAAAAAGGTAAATGTAAATACATGATATTAGCTTGGTCATCTCCATGGAGCTCAACTTCCATAGCTCCTCAACCTGCACAAGAAGAAACAAAGAAAACAAAATAAGAGAAAATGATTTGGAAAAGAAAAGATAGAGATGATTAGGGCAACTTTAGGGCAAGTTCGAAATCAATGGTCAAGATTAGAATTGATCCTAGGGCTCTCCTTCAATCCTACTTTTCTTTAAGACATGACATTTTAATGGGATTGGAAAATAAATTAAAAGGGGAAAGTGAGGAGTTAATTAAATAATAAGAGGAGTGAAGACTTATGATTTATGGCCTAGTAAACTTAAAATAGAAGTAAATAATTAATCTCGAGTTGGGACTAATAAATATTTTTTTATACTTGGGTAAATTATATTAATAATAATTAAATTTTAACGGGATATGGTTTTAAAACAGGACTAAACTTAATTAATCATTAAATTTTTTTTTTTTACCTAAAATTCTTAGTCATCCCTGGTGTGTTTTTCGGTGTCCCGAGGTGGGGCGTTACATTTGGTATTAGAGCAAAGTTCGCACATGCGGATACTCTGGGTAATTAATTAACTAGTTAACGATATTTTTAATAACATTAAAGTAAATAAATGAATAAAAATAAATTGGTTAATTTTTTTTCGCAACCATCTAATTATAAGTTAATAACCTCTTCGTTCACCTCGTGCACAAGATGGCACCCATGAGACGACGTTTGGTTAGGGGTTTTGGACATAGTTCGCCTACGCCCGAACTATCGACACCGAGTTAGGGCCTCAGATCTTAGAGGCTCTTCAGCAGTTGATCGACGTTGTGCAATAGCGTCTTCCACCACCACAGGAGGCGAGAGAGGAGGAGATTCCATTAGGAGTCGAGGAGTCGATAGGCGAGGACGCGCACTCAGAGCCGCCAGAGCATGATACCCCGAGGCGGGAGAGGTCACGTAGCCCTTCCGTTCACCACGAGAGGGTAGCCTCGTACCATCATAGCCGCTCACACAGTCTTAAGGGACCATTTGGGGATAGGCGATCCCACTCACTTGTTGGACTGCATCGCCAGGATCGAGATACAAACAATGTGATTAGAGACCTTCTTCGCTTGCAGCTGCCTACCTACATTGGCTCTACAGATGGCTTTGGGGTTGAGTCATGGCTCCTTAGCCTGGATAGCTGTTTTGGCTTGCACTCTTACGAGAGCAATGTCAAGGCCAAGTTTGCCATACACCTCCTCCGAGACACAACAGGGATTTGGTGGAGGAATGAGGAGCGGAAGCTCCATTTGACTCGAGAGACAGTGACCTAGGAGTTGTTCGAGGAGTGATTCAGGGCTCGCTATATGTCAAAGCATTTGTGCAGAAGAGGATCGATGAGTTTCACGACTTACGATAGGGATCAAAGCAAAGTAACACAATATGAGAGCAGGTTCCTGGATCTTCTATAGTATGTGGACTACCTGCAAGATGAGAAATTACAGGTTAACATAGTTTATTAGGGGCCTTAATGCAGATATAGCAGGAGTAGTTAGGATGTTATCTCCTCCCACGCTTGAGAAGGCCATTGAGAAGGCCTACTTAGTTGAGGAGAACATGACCAAGGCACAGGAGCACCGAGATAGAAACAAGAGCAAGTTTTAGGATAGGATACAAGCCTTTCAGAGTCAAAGGTCACGGGTATAACACCACCCCTAGAGGAGGATTCTAGCCTCCGCCAGTAGCCACGAGGGCTCCACCGCACCCACAACACAATAGATGCAACATCATGGCCACCAGCAGTAGAGGGCTAGATAGACTCAGAGCTTTCAGAGAGGTGGCACTAGAGGAGGTTTTGGTGGAGCCAGGATAGGAGACAGGGCACTCAGCAGCAGGCAGCTAGCTCACACGCAGCGAGCCGCTAGGGTTGGACCGGCAGGATCAGTGCACCGAGTACAGGAGGGACCCCATCTCAGAGGGGTACATGAGGATGTTTTATTTGTGGGTCCCCGATCACTATGTGTGTATGTTCTGCACAAACCCACTACCATGGATACAGAGAGCCTCTAGATCCGAGCAGATGGTGGGTGACGTGGGGGACGCGCCCATCATCGTGTATGCAGTGGTTGACAACCGCTAGGCCGAGCATCAAGCCATAGTTATTGAGACGACATGTACTATCAGGGGTATTTATGTCTTAGTACTTTTTGATTCAGTGCTTGATTTTTTGTATCTCCTTCTATAGTGGACCAGTGTGGGCTAGTGGTGGCTAGGCAACCAGATAGTTGGCAGGTTGAGTTGGCCTGGGCCAAACTCGCCGTGGACTCATATGTGGAGAGTTGCGTACTTGATTTAGGAGTCTTCTCCACTACACTTGACCTCCGAGTTATTCCTTTAGGATCCTATCAGGTAGTTTTGGGTATGGATTGGCTCGAGGCTCATCGGGCCAAGGTAGATTGCAGAAATAAGGTCATTAAGTGTCAGGATGATCTTGGGAGTGTAGTTGTGATATCAGGGATGCAGAGGCCTATCTCTTTGCGTATGATCTCGGCTAAGCAACTCAAGCGAAAGCATGCATAAAGGTTGTCAGTTGTTTGCTATCACCATCAGTGATCGGTCAGAGAGCACCCCAGAGCATCCAAACTTAGATGATCATGTAATTTTGAGGGAGTATGCAGATGTGTTTCAAAGGCGAGCTGTGATGGTTACCACCCCACAGAGAGGTGGATTTCACCATCGATTTAGTGCCAAGATCCGCACTAGTTTCTAGGGCACCCTATCGGATGATGACTCTAGAGCTTCATGAGCTCAAGATTCAGTTAGAGGAGTTGTTGGAGAAGGGTCTCATTCGCCCTAGTGTATCTCCTTGGGGAGCGCCAGTCATATTTGTGAAGAAGAAGGACGGTTCTCTCAGACTTTGTGTTGACTTCAGAGCTCAACAAAGTCACAATAAAGAACCGTTATCCACTCCCCAGGATTGATGACTTGTTTGATTAGATGCGGGGAGCTAGAGTGTTCTCCAAAATCGATCTCAAGTCGGGTATCCTCGTTGCGCATGCATCAGATGCAAACATTCATAAGACAACTTTTCACACATGTTATGGGCATTATGAGTTCACAGTTGTTCCATTTGGTTTGACTAATGCCCCAACTGTCTTCATGAGCCTCATGAATGGAGTATTCAAGACCTTTCTGGATCGCTTTGTCTTAGTGTTCCTAGATGATATTTTGATATATTCTCGTTCCGAGGAGGAACACGAGGAACACGAGAGAACATTTGAGACGAGGTAGTGCATGTTTTGAGAGAGTAGAAGTTATATGGGAACTTGGAAAATGTAGCTTCTTTCAAAAAAAGATTCAATACTTGGGTCATATCATATCGAGAGGGTATCTCAGTAGATCCCTCTAAGATACTGAGGCTCATGGATTGGCCACACCCACATCGACCACCGAGGTGAGGAGTTTTATGGGCTTAGTGGAGGTTCTTGCCGCAGTTTGTTTAGGATTTCTCCAGGGTTGCTCACCCTATTACTTCTCTTCAGAGAAAAGGGAAGAAGTTTGATTGGTTAGAAAAGTGTGAGCAAGCCTTTCAGTTGCTTAAGGAAAGGTTAACCATGGCGCCCATCTTAGCAGTTCTGCACTCCGAAAAATAGGATTTTGTTTTTGACCGATGCATCACTAGAGGGTTTGGGAGCCGTTCTTATGTAGGAGCATCGGGTGATTGCCTTTGAGTTGCGTAAGCTCAAAGACTACGAGCTTAACTAGCCTACCATGACTTTGGAGCTTACAATGATTGTATCATGCACTTGTGCGTTGGCGACATTTCCTTTTGGGTAGACCTTTCATTTTGAGAACATATCATCGTAGTTGCAACATATCTTCTCACAACCGAACCTCAACGCTCACAACGGCGTTGGATGGAGTTCCTATATGAGTACACATGGAGGTACAATATATAACAAAGGAAAGGAGAATGTTTCCATGCGAGATGCACTTAGTAGACGAAGACATGTGCTTGCTTCATTGACACTACAAATGATTTGAGAGGCATGATTCTTGAGCATCTTCTAGAGGACATGTTTTATGAGGGTGCTAGATAGATGTTGGAGTCACAGGGTTCATTAGAGGGAAGATATTCAAGGTGCATTTTAGAGGCATATGGTTTACTTCAATTCCATAGGTGCATATATGTGCCTAAGTGTGAGACACTAAAATTAGCTTCATCCTGGTAGAGGCTCATCGAGCACCATTCATGTGGCACATCTCAGGAGTGAATAAAATGCATGCCGATCTCGAGGGAGTTATATTAATTTAGGATTTTTGACGAGAATTAGATTTTATTCACACGATATTGAGTGTCGAGGGTCTTTATTTAAGGTAAGAGCAATCTCATAGACCCGCATGACTTTTACATCCTCATGATATTCTTAGTAAGTGGAAATGAGATGTGATATCCATGGACTTCATCATATGACTTTAACCACCTAGGTCTTCTTATCATCATGAGGCTCATCATGGTCTACGGGTTAGTGGATGAAATCCGAGGAAATCGACTAAGGATCTACGTAGTTTAGTAAACCAAGGAAGTCACCTATGATCGACGCGAGTTTGCCATCACCAAAGTGGGTCAAAGCACAATGTTGTGTCCCACATTTTCCCAAACAAGCGAGTAAGAAGTTGAAAAAGAAGGTTGGAAAAGGTTGTTCGAGAAGGTTGGTGAGCATGAACACATCTCTTAGAGAGAGCGCACGTAGGATGAATTCAAATAGAACACATGCGAATGGGGGAAAGAGATCAAGCACTTTCTCTTGCAAGCCCCTCGAGATGAATAATTTTAGCAAGCAAAGAGGAATTATATATAGATATTTCTTTAGTTTTGGTGATTACTTGCAGCCTTCAAACCTTTAAGGTTCCATCCCTAACTCACGGGCAAGGGGGTTCAGAATCCAAGAAGCATCATACTTCACGGTTTATTTCATTTCATCGATCTATTGTTTACCCCCTATCGACCTTCTCCAAAATCCTCCTATGTGGCACCTATGTGGCACATCCTTTTGGCAATCACAAAGGAGACGCCAAATCCATTTGGAGGATAATTTCATGCCAAAAAGTGCCACGATAGGTACACCTAACGCCGTAATTAGGGTTAACGAATGAATAAAATTACAAAAATTTAACAAAAATACCCAGAATTTTATTAGCTCATTCTGTGAAATATAATTTCCGCAGATATTTTTAAAAATATGTTTTACTATTTATTTTTATATTTTGCTAACATATGGTATTTTAGACTATTTATTATTTGTTTTAAGTGACAACCTAAATCATTTGAAAAATAGATTCAAAAAAATTGAAAAATTAAAATTACTTTTATTGAAGTCTTCTTCATTACCTGTATCACACTTCCCGGAAAAAATTCAATTTTGATATAAAATCTTAAAAGTTTTTAGCATAAACATTTGTACACCATTTATTTGAAAATAGTTTACTAAATCATTAATTAAAAAAAATATGGATATAAGTTATAAATATGAAAATTTGACAGCATCCTCAAGCAGAGGTATTCTCCTACTCAGTACACCTGATTCAAATCTTAAACATATATCTAAAATTTCATGGTGAAAAAAATAAATTTTCATTTAAAAAGAACTTCATCCCGAGGGACAGTCATTCACTCTTTTTAGTAAAAAAGAAACAACGTATGAGGGAGTTAAATTAGAAAAAGACCGACATAGAAGATTTTTTGTATGCCTTGAGTGTAAAGGTAGACATTCTCATCCCTAGGACTCTTAAATCCTCATGATATTCCCGTTAGTTTGTGGAAATGGGATGTGATCTCCATGGACTTTATAGTAGGACTCTATGTCTTATATCATCATGATGCCATTAAAACTATGGATAAGTTAACCAAGGTTACAAAACATCGCCAACCAAAGTGGGACATTATATTGTGCATCACCAAGTATTTATGGAGGACATTGTTAGTTGCATGGGATTCCGAAGACCATCATCAATGATAGGGATACCATTTACACTTTAGTTTTCTGGACTTCCTTTCAGGCCGCTCTTGGTACTCAGATTAATTTCATCTCAGCATATCATCCAGAGATAGATGGATAGACAGAGAGGGTTAATCAGGTATTGGAGGACATGTTGAGGATGTATGTGATGGACCAGCAGAAGAAGTGGGAAGATTACCTTCATTTAGTTGAGTTTGCATACAACAAAAACTATCATAGTTCCATTGGTATGGCTCCTTACCTAGGATTTGTATGGATGACCTTGCAGGACACCTCTAAGTTGGGACAGGCTAGATGACAAGATTATTTTGGGACCAACTTATCTACATGATTTAGAGAAATAGGTTGTTTGATTAGATAGCGATCTTGAGTAGGCTAGAGCATGCCAGAAGGCGTATGCGGACACCAAGAGGATTGATCGTCACTTCTTAGTGGGTGACAAAGTCTTCTTGAGAGTTCATCCTCATAAGAGCCCAATCTGCTATGGAAAGGGTTCTAAGTTATCACCTCATTTTTTGGGACCTTTTGATATTTTAGAGGTCATCGGTCTAGTTGCCTATCGCCTAGCTTTGCCACCATGCCTTGCATGGGCCCACGATGTATTTCATGTTTCTGTACTACGTAGATATGTACCAGATGTTTCTCATGTTTTGGATTGGTCGACATTACAAGTAGAGGAGAGGGCAAGTGGAGACTGGAGCCCGTACGCATACTGGAGCACCGGAGGTTGGCCCTTCAGGGTCGAGACTTGGACCAGGTTAGAGTGTAGTGGGACAGATATGATGAGACAACAACTACATGGGAGGATGCTACACCATTGAGGGCTAGATATCCCTATCTCTTCCAGTGACTTCCAGGAGGAAGTCTAATTTTAGTAGAGGGGGATGTAGTGCCCACATTTTTATAGCCTCATTTATTTGTTGTTCTTTTTCTCATAGACATGTTTGGCAAGGATTTGATATATTTTGGACATTACATTAGGATATTTGATCTTATTAGACATGTATGGAGATTTGGGCGTATAGCACCAATTTAGCTTGATTACTATGTTGTCACATTATCTTATGATGTCATGGATACTAATTGATATGATGTTGTTTTGGACCGTAATTATATTGATGGATACTCAGTTAGTTGCATGTTTGGATTCTATGGATATATGTCACTTTATCATTATGTCTAACTTATGGTGAATTGTGTATAATTGTGCATGTTGTCGCATTTTCGATTCCAGAAAGATGATATGCTAGTTTAGAATTCATTGATATCTTATTGAGTAGTTGATTCACATTTTATCGGACATGTGCATTTAATGTGTGCAGGGGACAAGTCACAGGAGAACGTGAGATTCATGCCAGCTACACAATTTGCACAAGCAACCCATGGGGCTAAGCCCTAACCGTGTTTACTATATGAGGCCTTAGTATTAGAGTTTATTGTTTTGGGCACCATGAGTGACCCTCATTTGTAATGTAATATGTCTTGTAATATTAATCTTGCTTAGGATGTTTAGTTTGCTTTGTAAACTTGTTTTGGGGACTTAATGGCCCCACTTGCATTAAGCTTTGAGTTTGTATAATGATGTGTTTAATTAAAAGGGATTAGGGTCACATGTGAACCCTTGGGTGGGCCCCACATCCTCTACCCTTGTGCCCAAATGTGCCAAACCCGAAATTGGGCTATTTTAGGCATTTTTAGTGACCCCTTTTTAGTTTGGGAGTTCACTTAGCATGAAAATGGGCCCTTGGACCCTACCTAATAGGTAGGGGGCTTATTTCCAAGGCTTAGAGGGAGTTTCCCTCCCATTTTGCCTTCCTTTGGTCACATCCATGTAAGGTGGATGGGTAAGTGTGCTTTGTTAAAAGTTGCACAAGTTTGTTTTGTTGTTCATTTTGAGTAATTTGGGAGAAGAGGGTTAAAAGCTATTTTATCCTTTCTCCCTTTTTATTTTGAGAATATTTGACCTTGAGGGAAGAGAGGGGTGACACATGTCACCCCCTCATTTGTGAGGATTTTTGTTGGCTCCTCTTCAAATTCTCCCTCATGGGGAAAGAAGAGAACTTTTTTTTGGGAGCTTTTGCTTGGAGGCTTGGGGATTTTGGAGCTAGAGCTTGCTTGGACAAAGAAAGGGAAAAGATAGAAGTGGAGAGCTTTTGGAGGTAGGCTCCTTGATTGATATTTGTGTTTATTTCATGATATATATTAGTCTTATTTGTTTAAAATGTGTGTTGCTACTTGTGTGTTACCATGTGTTGTTATGTTGTGGTTTTATTTTCCTCCATCTATCATATGGTATGATGGATTTTTGGAGTTTGTGGGGGAAGAGAGAGGGATTTTTCCCTCTCAATCCTCATGGCTTGATGGGAAAGCCATGTAGGATTTTAGTTACTCCCCTCAAATGGATTGAGGTGGGGAAGGTGGTTCATATGATTTGAAGCCCCTTCCCCATTCTTGGTGAGGAAACCCCTTTGGGGTTTGAAAATCCTTCTAAGAAGGATTTTGGTGAATGGATGGAGAAATAGAGAAATGAAGGAGGAATAAGGAGGTGTGGAGATCTTGGTTTTGTAACCAATGTTGGTTACCACTTTTGGCTTTTGGAGAACTCCTTTCTTCTCTTCCCCATTTTAGAGGTAGAACATGGTTTCTCCTCTTTTTCATCTTTGCAACATTGGTGTTTTGTTTTAATATTTGTCTTGTCTTTATGTGAATGTAATATTGGTTGTCTCCCTTACTCTTGTGCAATGTTGTGGATAGTAGTCCTCTTTCCCATGGGCTTGGGGGAGGCTAGCATGCCTTCCAACCTTGGAAAGACATGTAATGATGCCTAAAGGTTGGGTGGTTAACAAGCCTTGTTCTCTTGGAGTTGGATTCTTGTAAGAGTATTCGAGTTTGGAGCTCAAGTATAGAGATGGTTGGAGGTTGTGGCATTTTGGTCTCTCTTTGTCCTCTCAAATTTTTGTGAAGCATCACTTTCATTGTATCTCTAAGAACATGGCTATGAGGAAAATTTCATTGTCTTGTAACATCCTCCATTTTGTATATTTAGTATTACTTGAAAACTTGAGACATGTTTGTTTGAGAAATCTCTCTTCAAACTTACAAGAAACTTGTAATAGGAATTCTTGGGTAGTTGTGTATTTTGGGAATATATTGCTCATTAAGTTTAAGCTTGTGGAAATGAAATATTGTAGCAAATGTTCCCTTTAATAGTAACTTGATGTAACTCTTATATTTTTGCAAAAGAAAGATAGGTTATTGGAAATGTTGTTAGCCTTGTAGTAGGCCTTTTGTTTTCTTGCAAATATCGGTAGCAATATGCCAAGAAAAGAAATTTGTTTTATACTTTTTCATGTGAAAACTCAAGAAATGATGTTATTTGGAAATCAAATTGTAATATGTATATTTTTTCTTGTTAGTTTTAGACTTATTCCAAGACTCTCTTCTTTTTATCTAATTGTTACATTTAATCATTTTCACATAAATGAGTAAATCATTGCAATATAGATGGAATAAAAACATTAAGTTCACTCTCCTCAAGAATACAAAAAAATATAATCCATCTTTTTAGCATGTCAAATTCCCTTATCATAATATATGATATAAGTTTATTTAATCATTTTTTTGTATAGTTATATATATGTTTAAACATATCTATAAAACCTTTTACAAAAACTATTCACTATTTTATATATATTGTTAATGTAATAGAAATTTTAACTAGAAAATATGAAAGTTTATATATATATATACACACACACACACACTATACTATACTATTAATAGTGGAATAACAAATATTCAAATAATATATGATTACCAGATATAATATTTAGTTATAAGTATAAATATAAACAAAAAAGAAAAAAAAAAAAAAAGAGAAGGTATTTTGGGAGGGCCGAACCCCTCCCCACGCCTACGTGGAAGACCGCCGTCCCAACCTCGTCCCACTCCTCTCCCCATTTCCTATGCTTGCCCCCTCTACTTGCCCCCTCCATTGTCCACTGGCGCGGCGCCCTCCAACCCGCATCCACTCCCTCCAACTCTCCCTCGCTGCCGCTTGTTTTCCCCCAACACCCTTCGCTCAAAACTCGCGCATCCCTTCCTCTGCGCACTTCCCTCACACCGCCCCTGTCCCTTCACGCCGGTCTCTCCAAATCCGCCGCTCCCATCCTCCAAAACGCCGCCAACTCCTTTCCAAATCGCTGCACCCCAACATATATTCAATCCTGTGTTTTCCTTCTCACATGCGGTGATGTATAAAACGGTTTGCAAAAAAAAAAAAAAGGTAAATGTAAATATATGATTTTAGCTTGCTCATCTCCATAGATCTCAACGAACAAACAAAGAAAACAAAATAAGAGAAAATTATTTGGAAAAGAAAAGATAGAGATGATTAGGGCAAGTTCAAAATCAATGGTCAAGATTAGAATTGATCCTAGGGCTCTCCTTTAATCCTACCTTTCTTTAAGTCATGACATTTTAATGGGAATAGAAAATAAATTAAAAGGGGAGTGTGAGGAGTTAATTAAATAATAAGAGGGGTGAAGACTTATGATTTATGGCCTAGTAAACTTAAAATAGAAGTAAATAATTAATCTCGAGTTGGGACTAGTAAATATTTTACTCGGGTAAATTATATTAATATAAATTAAATTTTAATGGGATATGGTTTTAAAAAGGGACTAAACTTAATTAATCATTTAAAAAAAAATTACCCAACAATCTTACTCATCCTGGTATGTTTTTCGGTGTCCCGAGATGGGGTGTTACAGAAAGTAAGACGCGACATTATTTCCTATAAAAAAATGAAGATAGCTATGAATATATACAAAAGTGATTGAATTACTCAAACTAGTAACAAAAAGAAGTTCAGTTATGTGGAAATCCATATGTAAGATAATGTATATTTTCCCAAATTGTATAAGATAATGCATATTTTCCAAGTTGTATACGGTCAAAGAATTTATCAGCTGTTTCATTGAAATATGGCATATGAATCTTCACACTCCAAAACTAGTAAAAAAAAATTCAGCTATGTGAAAATCCATACGCAAGATAAATATTTTCCCAAATTTTATATGGTTGAAGAATTTATCGATTGTTTTATCGAAATAGGTTATATGACTTCACACTGTCATTATCTATAATATCGAATCCAAAAATCTTTTACTAATTTTGGGGTTTATTTTTGTGTAAGGTAGGATTAAGACGCATAAGAGAAGAACTCAAGAGGGAGTAAAGATTGGGAAAAAGATAAAAGAAATAATCCATTGCGCATGAGTTTAACAATACACAAAAACAATGTGTGCGTCCAGTAAGGTAGAGGACAGTTTCCTGTTTACGCCAAATTCAATAACAAGCCAATATGCTTTTAAGTTCATTTGAAGAGTGTTTTTTTCTAACTGCCCACGAATATCTTTTTGAAAGCGTCAATATTTGAAATATTCAAAAGAATACACCTTTTTTTCTGGAAGAAATCCTGCAATAATTATGCGTCCGAACAAGTCAAAAAAACTTCTTTGCAAAAGAGTGAGGAGAGTGCTTGGGCAATGCATCTGTATTTCCACGTGCATGGATGAGAGAATAAAGCTTGCAAGAAGAATAGCCAGTATGTAAAGAACTTCCTTTAATTGTACCTTTTAAGCAAATGGCTTATTAGATCTATCCTCCTTTAATTGTACCTTTTAAGCAAATGGCTTATTAGATCTATCCTCGCCCTTTACATACTGGCTATTCTTCTTGCAAGCTTTATTCTCCCATCCATGCACGTGGAAATACAGATGCATTGCTCATGCACTCTACTCGGCCCTTTCGCAAAGAAGTTTTTTTGGAGTAGTTCAGTTTAGGCATCCTTATTTTTGTATGCATCTACAATAAAAGAACATAAAATAGTGATTTCCTAACATTTTTTACAGTTTGTGTTTAATTTCAAACATAATTGTATTCTTAATAGTTCAGCATATAAAATCTCTTTCATTCATTCATAGAATTTTCAGGTTCATTCTATTATTCTTACAACCTCTTGCTGCCTTATTTTTAAGCAGTATAAAAACGGCTGAGCCTAACGATCACGCACGTTAGCACAGCCTATGCAAAACTCGAACTCACGACCTCTGCGATGTCAGCAACCCCACCAACCACTGCGCCACGCTGTTTTTGAAGATATTTAGGAAAAAATTATATTTGACGTCAGCTGCTAACTTACGTGACAGTTAGGCTGATCGTATAAAAACTAGGAATAGAGACTTCACTTGCACTATATACGTTTGCAGAAGATCAGTTTGATGAAGAACATGGAATAGGTTGTCAATCAAAAGTACCTTTGGTAAGGACGTTAATGCATAGACATCACATGCGAGCAGGTAAACCCACTACCGTTTCTTGGTCAAGTATTTGTAGGAGCAAGTCAGAAATGAAAGTTAAAAGTTTTCTTAGATGATGAGAAGCTTCATGACCTGGGAAATATTCAAGAAAATATTAGATTGAAATACAATTAATATTAAAAATGAAGATCATTCATCTATAGAAGCAGAAAGTTAAAAACCTTAACCTTATTCATGATTTAGCTTTTTAAATTGTGTTTTATATAAATATGTGTTCTGGTTTTTGGTCTAGAAGACAATATAGAAGAAGAAAAAAGTAAGCCATCGTATACTTTCTTTTCTGTTAAAAGTAAATTCTGTCAATTTTCGTGTGTTGGTGTCAAATCCACAACTTTAAGCATAAATGATTTTGTAATTTTTTTTTTTGTTTAATCTCAACTTTTTAACAGAGTTCATTTTATGAGTGTCTTGTAATTTATGCAAGGTCTGCACCACTTCTGGTGAAAAATAGACTGTCCAAATGGCCTATAAAGACTTAAAGTTGAACACAGAATTTATTCTCTTATCATGCTTGCAGGAGCTGTCATGCTCACAGGATTGCTATATGTGACTAATGCAGAGATATTGCGCTGGACAGTAGAATAGAAGTCTGTAATTTGTTGGTTTGAAAGGGGTATACTAGCCATGATAGTGTCAGTCCTATCATTATTTTGCTGTCATTCTTCTAAACCAGTAAGGCAGCAGAGCCTCCATAAGCGTATGAATCAGTTGCAGAGTAGCGAGAAGAACCCACAAAACCTTGTAATACACTGATACTACACGGAAAAATTTGGAATCCCCTCCCTTGCAATGAATTGTCTAGCCAAACTCATCATCTCCAATTAAATGGCAAACAAATGTTACACTGAAAAACAGAGGTCATTTTTCCATATTTCTCCAAAACTGAAAGTGTACCTAAGCTAGTAACGGGCCGTGGCAAAGAATGGCTAGTAAACACAATTATTTTGTTCTGTTCCTCTACTTCCATAACCTGTAATGAGAATATACGTCATCAATTTAGACTTTGTTCCTACTTGAGTTTTGTAATCATTCACCCACTTAGAGCTGTTGGACTTCTCTATCTCTAGAAATGAGGTTACTAATCCTGGAAAAGGAATATAAGTTATTTGATTAATAGTGCAAAAATGAGAATAATAATAGAATGGAAAAAATCGAATATATAACATCGTATGTTGGAAATGAGGTGTCTCAACCTTGTTTGGTTTATTCATTTAAGATTTTCTTACAACCGTTTCACAATGTCTAGGCTCTAAAAATAGAAATAGGAGTTGTCAAAAGATTCCCATATGATAGTATATCATGGAAGGACTATTTATAGAGATATTATGACAGATTTTATGACATCTGTAAGGGTCCAAAATAGGGAGAATATTGTGGACGTGGGAGCCTAATTTTAGACCGAAATCTTGCTCTTTCATGCTATCCACCTCATGAGAGGTTTGGCACATGGTTTTGTAAACCATAGATGGTTTCTTGTATAACCGGAGGTCTATAAATTGAAGGCTTGGAGAAGCAATTGGGGTAGTGAATTTTAATCCTCCTAGAATTGTTTCTGGTGATACTCTGTAAGAAACTTGCTTTGCGGGTGTATGTAATCTTGTTATTAGATTTGAAATACATTGAGTGGGCTTTTGGAGAGTGGGGTTTTTATCCGAAAGGATTTTCCCCACGTATATTTGGTGTTTGTGTTTTGTTATGAATATGTTGCTGATATTTCTGTAACTGTTTTACTATGTTGAAAGTTTTGCATAATATCTCTCCTCAAAGATTAGTGTAGGAAGTTGTTCCGCTACTCTTAATTTCCTATCAAGTGGTATCAGAGCCTGATCACCTTTGGTTTTAGTTGTGGGTTGTTGGGTTTTTTGTGCTAATCCAGGTTTGAGTGGGAGCTTGTGCAGAGAATACTTTGTTATCTGGTTGCAGATATTTTTTCATATGGCGAGCACATCTAGGAGGATTGACGTAGAGAAGTTTTCTGGCACAAACTTTGAAATGTGGAAGCTGAAGATGGAAGATCTGTTGGTTGATCGAGATCTATGGGATGCGGTGGATGAGAAGGTCTATAGGCCTACGGATCCAGTTTTGGCTGCACAATATGATGTAATGGATAGAAAAGCTAAAGGTCTTATTAGACTATGTCTTGCAGATTCTATCCTGATAAATGTCCATGAAGAATCCACTTCGGAGAAGCTTTGGAAAAAGTTGGGTGAGATATACCAAGCTAAGTCTCTAGTAAATAAGATTTTCTTGAGGAAGAAGTTGTTTTCCTTGAGAATGGAAGAAGGTGGACAAATATCTGAGCATCTGGAAACATTCAATATGTTGGTGACTCAGTTGAGCTCGGTTGGGGTTAAAATGGATGAAGAAGAAAGGTGCCAAATGTTGTTGGTTTTGTTGCCAGACTCATGGGACAACCTAGTCATGGCCATTGGGAGCACTTCAGTCACTCTGAAGATGGAGGATGTTGTTGGTTCTCTACTCTCCGAAGAGATGAGAAGGAAGGTCTCTCTGAATGCTAAAGAGGATTTGAGTGTTCGAGGAAGAACAAAAGAACGAGGCAAAGATGAGAAGAAGCGTGGCCATTCCAAGAATAAGGGGAGATCAAAATCCCCTGGTAAGTCCAAGGCGATATGCTGGAACTATGGCAAATTTGGACACTTCCGAAGGGAATGCAAAGAAGAAAAGAAAAAAAAAAAGAAGCATGATTTTGATTCTGAGTCCGAAAAAGAAGATGGAGATGCCTTTATTGCAGCTTTGGCCACTCGTGCAAGTGATAATGCATGGTTGATAGACTCAGGTGCATCTTTCCACATGACTCCTAACAAAAATTGGTTTAGTAAGTATGAAAACTATGATGGTGGTAAGGTGTATTTGGGTGATAATTCTTTCCTTGAAATTGTTGGTCGTGGTAGTATTCAGGTGAAATTTTCTGATGGTAGAATTAGAAGATTTGATGGTGTCTTGCATATCCCAGGACTAGCAAGAAATTTATTATTTGTTAGCAAGCTAATAGATGCGGGTGTGCATGTACAGTTTTCTGAAGCAGGTGTGAAAATGGTGAGAGGTGCTATGGTGATAGCAAGAGGAAGTAGATTGGGTACATTGTACCAACTTGATGCATGCACGGTTGAGTGCAATAGCACTTCGGATAAAACTAAGCTAGTAACTACTTCGTTGAAAAAGGAGAGGGTTTCCTCCTCTGCGGATGGTCGTGGCTTCTAGGTACCCAAGGGTGCTCTATCTACCGAATCAAAATTACCTGCAGAGAAGACCATGTTATGGCACCAAAGGCTTGGCCACATTGGAGAGAAGGGTTTAAAAGCCCTGAAAAATAAGAACCTCATTGAGGGGTTGAATGATTGCAATATGGAGTTTGATTTCTGTGAACATTGTATTTATGGCAAACAGAACTGCGTTCAGTTTTACTTGTCTACTCATAAGTCTTCATGTATCTTGGATCTAATCCATTCGGATGTATTTGGTCTGTTAAGGTTGCTTCTATTGCTAAATCAATTTATTATGTTACTTTCATTGATGATTTTAGTAGGAGAACATGGGTATATTTTTTAAAGAGTAAATCTGAAGTTTTTAGTTGTTTCAAGGAATTTAAGGCTATGGTTGAAACTCAAACTGGGAAGAAAATTAAGTGTTTGAGATCTGATAATGGCGGTGAGTACTGTTCTGCAGACTTTGACAAATTTTGTACAGATTGCGGGATTAAAAGACAAAAGACAACTTCGTATTCTCCGGAGCAGAATGGAGTTGCAGAAAGAATGAATAGAACGTTGATGGAGAAGGCTAGGAGCATGCTTATTGGAGCTGGTCTAGAAAAGAGGTTTTGGGCTGAAGTTGTTACCACTGCTTGCTATTTGATAAATAGATCTCCTACATCAGCGCTTGTTGATAAAACGCCAATGGAGGCATGGTCGGGGAAAAAGCCTTCAATTAGACATCTGAGAGTTTTTGGCTATGAGGCATATGCACATGTGCCTAAGGAGAAGAGAACAAAGTTGGATTCTAAGGCTGTCAAATGTATCTTCATCGGATATGGCTATGGTGTGAAAGGATACAAGCTTTGGGATCTGTTGCACAAAAGGTAATATACTCTAGAAGTGTTATTTTTAGAGAGATTAAATCTTTCCCTATTAATTTTCAGCCAGAACAACATAAAGAAAATGAATAAAAAAAAAGGATGTGGTTCAACTTCCTTCTACAACTGAGAAAGTTGAATCGAGACCCCAAAATAGACAAGAAGTTGAGGAGAGCTCACCAAACTCTGAATCTTTAGAAGAGGAAGAAGAAGAGGAAGAAGTGGAAGAATCTCCATCTCAGCTTGTTCGAAAGTCTACAAGGCAAAGGAAACCACCTGAAAGGTATGAGTATTCTCTTGATGATTGGAAGTGTATATTTGCTTTGACTACTAACATTGATGAACCAAGATCTGTACAAGAGGCTTTGGGTATGAATGATGCAAAGTCTTGGCAAATAGCCATGGATGAAGAGATGGCAACCCTTAAAAAGAATGATACATGGGACCTTGTACCATTGCCTGAAGGTCGGAAACCTATTGGATGTAAATGGGTGTTTAAGAAAAAGATTGGTTCAGATGGAAATGTTGAAAAGTATAAAGCACGGTTGGTTGCGAAGGGTTACTCTCAAGTTGAGGGTATTGATTATGGTGAGATATTCTCTCCTATTGCTAAAATGACATCCATTCGGTTTTTATTATCTATTGCAATAACTTATGACCTAGAGGTTGAACAAATGGATGTGAAAACTACTTTCCTTCATGGTGATTTGGAGGAAGAAATCTATATGACATAGCCAGAGCACTACATGGTGAAAGGTAAAAGCAATATGGTTTGTAAGTTAAAGAAATCCTTGTATGGCCTTAAACAAAGTCCTAGGATGTGGTACCAGAAGTTTGATTCATATGTGTTGAGTTTGGGGTTTGTGCGGTCTAAATCTGATCACTGTGTATATTTTAAATCTGATGGTGATTGTTTCATAGTAATTACTTTATATATTGATGACATGTTTATTAGGAAAGGAAAAGGTTTGATTATAGAATTGAAATCTTAGCTCTCTGTGAAATTTGAAATGAAAGATCTTGGTGCAGCAAAACACATACTTGGGATGGAGATTAGAAGAGATCGTGAGAACAGAAAGCTATGGCTTGGCCAGAGTAAGTATGTTTATTCTATTTTGCAAAGGTTCAACATGCAGGATTGTAAACCACTTTGTGTTCCTGTTACTTTGGGAACGAAGCTCTCCATTTCACAATGTCCATCATCCCCATCGGAGATGGAAGAAATGAGTAGAGTGCCTTACCAGAGTGCAGTTGGAAGCTTAATGTATGCTATGGTCTATACAAGACTAGACATTGCCCAAGCAGTGGGAGTTCTTTCTTGTTTTATGTCTAATCCTGGAAGAGTGCATTGGGATGCAGTTAAGAGGGTCTTCAGATATTTGCGGGGTACATCAGAGTACTCTATATGTTTTCATGGAAGAGGAGATCAACATTCCCTACGTATTCATGGTTTTGTGGATTCAGATTGGGCGGTGATGTCAATAGTAGAAGATCCACCAAGTGCATATGTGTTTACTCTTAATGGTGGTGCAATTAGTTGGATGAGCAAGCGATAGGTTGTGGTCGCTTTGTCCACTACTGAGGTAGAGTACATGGCAGCTACTCATGCCTGTAAAGAAGCCATTTGGCTGAAGCGTTTGTGTTCAGATATTGGATTAAAACAGGGTGTAGTTACAATATACTGTGATAGTCAGAGCGCAATCTGCCTTGCGAAGAACCTGACTTTTCATGCCAGGACCAAACACATTGATGTTCAGTATCACTTCGTGAGAGATATGGTCGAGGATGGAAGGGTGAAGCTGGAAAAGGTAGAGACAGTTGTGAATGTTGCAGATGCATTAACTAAGCCCGTGAGCATAGCGAAATTCAGGTGGTGTTCGAGTCTATGGGCCTCTCGGCCCCTAGAAGTTGATCCATGATGGTATCTTTCCCTTGGCCCTTGCAAGGTATTTGACAAGTGGGA
This sequence comes from Taxus wallichiana var. yunnanensis, assembly GCA_018340775.1. Taxonomy (NCBI): domain Eukaryota; kingdom Viridiplantae; phylum Streptophyta; class Pinopsida; order Cupressales; family Taxaceae; genus Taxus; species Taxus wallichiana. The sequence continues at coordinate 940,031,669 of CM031235.1, read as the reverse complement.
GATTGTTGGAAATGAGGTGTCTCAACCTTGTTTGGTTTATTCATTTAAGATTTTCCTACAACCGTTTCACATTGTCTAGGCTCTAAAAATAGAAATAGGAGTTGTCAAAAGATTCCCATATGATAGTATATCATGGAAGGACTATTTTTAGAGATATTATGACAGATTTTATGACATCTGTAAGGGTCAAAAATAGGGGAGAATATTGTGGACGTGGGAGCCTAATTTTAGACCGAAATCTTGCTCTTTAATGCTATCCACCTCATGAGAGGTTTGGCACATGGTTTTGTAAACCATAGATGGTTTCCTGTATAACCGGAGGTCTATAAATTGAAGGCTTGGAGAAGCAATTGGAGTAGTGAGTTTTAATCCTCCTAGAATTGTTTTTGGTGATACTCTGTAAGAAACTTGCTCTGCAAGTGTATGTAATCTTGTTATTAGATTTGAAATACATTGAGTGGGCTTTTGGAGTGTGGATTTTTTATCCGAAAGGATTTTCCCCACGTATATATCGGTGTTTGTGTTTTTTTATGAATATGTTGCTAATATTTCAGAATCTGTTTTACTATGTTGAAAGTTTTGCATAATATCTCTCCTCAAAGATTAGCGTAGGAAGTTGTTCTGCCACTCTTAATTTCCTATCATCGTAGCCATGTTGGTAGTTGGCATCATCTTCGGACCGGTCCTTGTTGAACAAGTATTACGAGAAACTATTTGTCAATCCATATACAATATTATTGATAAATTTAGGAATAGAATATTAAAAAAAAATCATACGCACATCTACATGATTAATAGTTTGTTGATTGAAATGTGCGAGATAAGGAAACTTTGGGAAAAAAAGGAATGTTGTGACAATGCCATTCATTCCACGGCTGAGCAAATACTTTTGGATGGAGTAGGAAGGGCTGAAGCGTAGTTTTGTACATCCCTCTCACTCAACACCCTAATAAATCCCTAAACAAGATCTGGATGGTCGACTTGTGTACACGAGAGATTTGCATATCGAGAGATAAATGCGGTCCACTGTGAAATGCCTATTGGCGTAAAAATCATTAATATGCCAATAGGCATCTATACAACGGGCCTCACGACACTGGCGAGGAAAATTGATGATCGTCATTCCCTCTTACGAAGACAATCATTGCATTGTCTCGTGCCATCCGATTCTCGCTGTTAACGATTGGTTGGCATTGGACACGGTGCATTTCAGCTTTAATGTGTTCCTCTGCCTTTCTCACTGTAGATGTCCATTGTTGTCATTGGGCTAAGGCAGCGGTCCCATGCGGGGGCAACTGCAATAAATTTGAAGCTGCATGTGGTCCCGTGTAATTTTTTTTTTGCAGCCTCGTCAAATTGAATCTTCACCTGAAAAGGTGGAGCCGCGACTGCAATGGGTGGGGGGCTGTAATTTTTTTCCTGCATTCCTTTTTTTTCAGCCATCTGTCAACCAAGCAATGGTCCAAGAATATTTCCTGTGAAAATCTGCTTACCTTTGAATCTATTTCCTTCAAATCATTCCTTGCACATTCTGGCTTTGCAGAAAATATTAGGAGTATATGGGACTGCAGGGCTGCTAATTTTTCCTAAAAATTCTGTGCAGCACCTACTAAAAATCTATTGCTTTGCCCCCTGCATGGGACCGGGGCCTAAGTGTTTTCCGGGTTTAATGTTTTCATCTGCCTTTTTCTTGGTTGAATGGAATTGCAAAGGATATTTTCAGCTCCCGTTTATTGGTGTGCGGCGTTTATCCAGACACAGCATTATTTACCTAATGGTTAACAGATGTTGTGGGGATGATGCAGATGTCTACTCCTGTATCTTGTCCTGCGAAGGAATAGAACAATACAGAAACATTGATAGAGAGCTGGTATGTGTTCTTTCCTTTTGATGGAGATATATTCTTTATGCATTTTAAAGGTTGTTACAATCATTTTTCTCCTCGCCAAAATGTTGATCCCCCTGGTTGGATACCAACCCTTCCCTGGAATGGCTGCTTTTCAGGTTGCAAAATTTTTATTATTATTTTTGTTCAGTGCTTTTTGTTCTGCCAAGGTGTAGAATCCTAGGCCTAGAAACACAGCAAGTTAGGAAGCTTCAATGTTCAATTTTGGTGCACTAAATGTGTTTATATGGTCTGGAACAATGTCTTGTTTTTAATGAAAGCAACCAAAAGGGAATTCGTTGCAAAAATAGAAATTAAAAATTTACTCTATTAATTGGAGTGCTTCCTTGAATAGAGTGTTGATTTATCTCTTTTTCCTTAAGAGGCAATTAACATATGCTGGATAAGAAAGCTGAGGAAATCCATGGTCCAACGGATGCATTTTCACCCACGCCTACATGAAATGACAGACATGGCTTTCCCTCTTGACACACTCCAATACATTGTATGTATATCAGCTATGGCTTAAAGTTTATCAAATATGAGTGAAGTTTGTTTCTTGAACCTAGCTCTAACTCTAACTGGGTGTCTTTCCATATTTTCCATCTGAGTTTACAAATCCCAGAAACGTGGAATTTTCCCTTAATGTACTCGTGATTGTGGAGTTAAATTATACATAAAACAATTCCTTTTAGTTTAAAATGAACTCAAGGGTTTCTTAAAAAAACTAAATTTCCTTTCTTGAACTGTGAACTGGCATATGCAAGTGAATGTTGCTAAACATTGCCTTCCTAAGAGCTATTAATCTTGTATATACTTCTATCGTAGTTAATTGAATTTGACCGACTAGTGTATCAAATGTTTGCTCGACTTAGAGATTTGCTTTGTTCAAAATGATCAGGTCACGTTTCACATTTTCCTCCTAGGCAAGTTACCATAGAATATCCTAAAATGAAAACCAGTGTTGAAAAAAATCAGAACACTTTTTTAGTTGGAGAGAATAGTTTTTCCTTTTTTTTCAGATAACATTCCTCTTCCTTTATGTGGTATTGTCCCATGTATTTATTCTAGGTTTTTGTGGCTTGTAATTAACATATTCAAAAAACAAAGATTAATTTCTGCAATTGTTGAAAAATAATGTATATCTCTATTTTTCATATAATGCTTTTACAAATGAAATATCGATAGATTCTGAAGATTTTTTTCCAAAAAATGTTTTTTCTATATTTTGGTTGCTTACAATACTAGTAAATTTGACATTTGCATTTACTTTTACATTAAGAAAAAATCGCTTTGCCTTTTTTTTTTTTTTGGGTCAAAATAGCTTGTTTTAGGCTTTTTAGCATATTCGTGTGCAATATGCCAAAAAGATATGAAATTTAGAAATAAAAATATGGCATTTGAGCCCTGATTTTCTTGATAGAAGATTATAATTGAAAACTGTGAGCATAAAAATAGGGGAATAAATTATGTTTGATGTGGAACTCGAAGTTTTGAAGTTTCCGAAACAAACATAGATGGGTTGGCGGCCTTTTATGTGTTGTGTCCTTCATGTGGACTTCTATTGCACTTTTGGAAGTTCTGCTCTGGTTTCTTTAATTTTTCCCGAGTATACAGCCCCTCACCAAGGTCCATTGACAAAAAGTAGGAATCTAAGGTATTACATGGTCTTGAAAATCTCTGCAGACTTTTTGTGAGTATGAGGAAGGAAACTGAGCATATTTGACAATCTTGATGTGTTTATGTTCATCAAAGATTAATTCTTTCTTGTAATGAACCAACGTTCTTTTAGCATGTATGCCACTTTTTTTAAATATGCATTACACTTTGAATAATTGTTGAAATGGCTTATGCAAGTTTGGGCAACACCTCTGCCCAACAATTGTATGGCGGTTATCCTGTGGAGCAGATGTGAGTTGTCTTTTTCATCCAAATACAGCCAGAAAAGGAGAAAATACAGTGTAAATTGATTCCTCATGTTTACTCATTCATTTATTGTTGTTTGGCATGTTTACCAACTTCCAAACTTGTATAGTGGAGATATAGTTAGGATATCATAGTGATAGTTTTATTCATGTGTGGGAGGGGCTCTTGTCATGTTTGCTACATGCCATATGAAAACTGAAGTTTATGTCACTTTGTGATTGGAAACTCTCAATGAATATCAAATCCACAAGTTTTCTTTAAACACAAATTTTTAATATCTTTTGGTTTGGATTCATGCTGATTAACTTGAAAATTTTCATTTCCTTAAACATTGAAAAAATAAGTTCAGTTCAATTCTTTTCTTTTCAGACAGACTTATTTAGTTTATCTTTTTGGATACATACTGCCAAAAGGCTATGGAATGACGAAGCAAACGATGGGGTTTGAGCCCTAATTTTACTTTATATTTAAAATATTATAATGAAAGCAAAAACAAAAATAGCTAGAGGGCAACACAATTTGTAAAATGTGGAATATGGAAGCATTGAAGTTGTTGCAAATGGTGACGTTAAGGGCTTCCATATGCTTTATCTTCCACGTGGAATTTTTTTGCATTTTTTTTCAGTTATGTTCTAAATTTATTATTCCCTTCTTCCTTATTTAATGGCCCCTTATCAAGGTCCATATTCCAAATAAAAAAATGTCTTTCTTACTAAAATGCCTTAAAATTCTTCTGCTGCCCCATTGAGAGTACAAGCAAATAAATTCAGCACATTTGACAATCTTGATGTGTTTGTGTTCAACAATTTATTTATTCCTATAATGGTCATTCAGGATATATGTCCCTTGTTAGACCATTCATCTAACAATCATGTGCTTGACATTTTGCGGAATAGGTGTAGACCACATTTTCCATCCGTGTCTGCAAAAGGGGAAAATTGTGTGTAAGTTGATTCCTTGTGTGCGCTCATCCATCTATTGTTGTTTCTCACCTGTCACGCTTGTGTAATGGATATATGGTTAGAGGATATCATAGTGTTAGTTTCATTGATGTCTAGAAGGGGCTCTTTCCATGCATACTACATATGTGTCTGTTGCTGTCTACAAAATATAAGCCTTGCCTCTTGTATTCAAACATATGAAAACTAGAAAATTTATGTCCCTTTGTGATTGAAATTTCTCAATGAATTCATTAGGCTTTTTCAATTCTTTTCTTTGCAGACAGACTCATGTTCATCAAAGATTAATTCTTCCTTACAATATTCTTTCAGCATTTATGTCACTTTGTTTATATGTATTGCATCTTGAAGAACTGTTGAAATGGCTTATGCAGGTTTGGCCAGGCCCTTTATCTAAGTATCTTGTGTCTGTGATCTTATGGAGCATATGTGAGTTGCATTTTCCATCCAAATATGTCTACAAAAAAAAAACATTGAGCGTAATTTGATTCCTCCCATCCAATCCTTTATGTATGGTTGTTTGTGAACTGTCGCACTTGTGTAGCGGACATAATATTTTTGATAGTTTTGTTCGATGTGTATGAGGGGCCCGGTGATCTAAATTGCACCTGTCCCAGCCCTTCCAGTCTAAACTTGCCAGAAAATTATAATGAAAAGAATTCTTGTGAAAGGAAAAATTCAAAACAAAGGTTCATTTTATAAATGCCCTTCCAATTTAAGTTCCAATAGTGCCCGTCTCTCTTACCAATGATAAAAATTGCACCCATCTGATCTCGTAGATTGCGATTTGCTGCAGACTACAACTTGCAACTTTCCAAGTATACTGTGAATATTTAATTTGTTGATATAAACTGATCAATGGAATAGGGAAATTGGAGACTGGAGGCGAAGTGCGCCTTTGATTAGAACAGATAAGAAAAGGACTATAATACTTTTGCCAGTATTTGAAGAACCACATGTTTCGCTTGGCTTTAACAAGAGAAGTTAGGTTCCAATCCCTTTGTAGAGAAGGTTTCCAGCTTATACCTAAGGGAAGTTAGGGACATACATGCCAAGACAATAGAATATGTTGACTCTGGACAACGAATAGATACAGGCAAAACCCAAAAATTGAAAACTGAAAAAACAACTACAGCATGCTTGGAACATGCAACAACATCAGAAGATAGCCGTGTCAATCCTGCTCTGAACACTTATTAATATCTCCTTTGTCTGTCCATGTTCTAGTAATTATTTCTTTCATTTACACCATGCTAAGTTGCAATATGTCACTCTTTCAATTCCCGTTGACTTTTAAAAAACAATACCTACCAGAATTTACCCTGTTGCTGCTGTATCAAATGGGTAATAGATGTGCGTCATGATTTGCCTTTGCTTATACATCCCATGTGCTTCATCAAATGGGTAAAATGATCCCATACGAACACATCCATTTCAACTTGATTTTGCAGGCGTCCTTCTCAAAGTTGCAGCCACACTGGAGCCATCTCAGTTTCTCTCTACCATTATACTCACCCTCCATTATTTCAATTCACTTTCTTTATACATATTTCCACATTATTTTCTTGAGTTCTAAAAAAAAAAAAAAATTGTTGAAGACATTATTTCCGAATGCATCACTACATATCCTATATGGAATCAACAAGAAATCCTTTCTGTTGGTGGTTACTTTTTGCACCCTATGATATACACTGCTAAGACTGGATGTATTCCAGGCCATAAAACATGCAGTTTGATAAGCTGTCTCAAATATTGCTTTTTAATATTGTAAGTATCATTTTGCTTTGTTAGTTATTGGATTCTTGTATGGTATCTATGTGTGCTAGTGGGTATACATACCTATGCATGCTTCTTTGTGCACACATACCTTCAATGCTCTTTACTGAAGCACGTGCTAAAGTCATTGTTAATACCAGTTTTACCAATGTATTTAAGGCAGAAAAATCCCTTTGCAATGCACAAAAGTTAGAACCGAAGGAAACCCCAAACTGTAATGCAATCACGTTTGCAGGGACGAAAAATACCATTTATTTTCTGTAAATCTCCTTTGCCTTTGCATACAAAAGATGAGCCATCCTGTTTGTCTCTAGTGTTTATAGAAGCCATTCACAATAGCATCGATAGGGGATTTAACTCCAACATGAGTTCGCCGCCTTCCATTGAATGGGTTTCCAGTACGTAGGACATATTCCATGGAAAATGAAATTGCACACCGAATAGCCTCTTCCAACCAGATTCAATGCCGTGACATTAGGGTTTCAACAAACAGTGAAGGCAGGGCATCGGGCAAACGACAACTGGGCCTCCACAAACTATTCCGCAGATTTGACAGGGACGACTGAGATCAGAGTTATGGTCGCTCCCTTTCTGAAATGAATTGCAGACAGTTGATGGGGTTAAGCTAGGCGAGTGAAGCCAACTGTATAATGCCTATTAGGATAAATATAAACAGTGCCTTCTAGAAACTAATAACAGATTGTATCAAGACAGTGCAAACAAAAACATGATCAAATTAGTACCAAACAACTTGAAGAAAAGCTCTATCTCCCCAGATGGAGTAGCTGCACAAAGTCTGAGATTGCACGTCTTTGAACTACTCCATTAAGCATAAACCAATATCCGCTAATAAGGCTTTCTTGAACAGGTCATCAGCATCTTGGTTTGGCTCCCAGAACGATAAAAGCTGGTACTTTCCTGTTGATCAATGCGTCTTTTATTCGACTGAAAACGGGAACAAGGGCCAAATTTTCCATTTTAAATGTACCTGTCATCCAGTTGATAACAATTTGAGAATCACTAAAAATTGGCAATTTTCCAGCACCTTTATCACCTGCTAATTGAACTAATTTTTAAGAGCCATAAGCTCTGCAACGTTGTTAGATCCTCCACCTATACCAGCCTTAAGTTTAAAAACCAAGAGTCATATGAGTACAACAATTCTGCTGCACCATACATAGCAGGCCTCCCTGACTAGCCCCATCAAAGAAACCCCGTATCCCTGCTTTATCTATTTGGGTAGGTATGTTATGTATTGAAGAATGTGAAACAACAGGTTTTTTAAATTGATTGAAAGCGGATAAGACTCGAGTGGAAACCTGCCGTCTATTCTGCCCTAGGAAAAGGCTCTCATTCCTAGATAACCACAGGTCCCGGGCTATGAACGAGGGAAGGGCACTAACAGATTTAAAAGCCCTGTTTTCATACCATTTCTGCATATAGTTCCCTGGATTCTTCTCTTTCCAAGCATCAGGTAGATCAAGCTGAGAGAGGACCTCCCTCCACACCTATTTTGTGTAGTCATAGATTACTAACGAATGACCAGTTGCCTCAATTGGATTTACATAGCTAACACTTGCTAGGCCTTGACTAGCTCCTTTTCCTGTAAATGCTTCCGGGTGAGGATTTTGTTGTTCAAAGCAAGTCACATCAACACTTGAATTTTCAATGGAGCTTTTTGTTTCCATAAAAACTTTCCACCACGACTTTAGGCCCTCATTTTCTGCTGACAGTAAGGCACCATTTTTGGTGCAGACCAAAGATTCATCTTCATCTCTGAGTCTTATGTGACTTACTATTAGATTGAGAACAAGATCACCAAACTGCCTTACAGTTTTCTCCTGTAAACCCAATTCTACTGCACTCTTCCACTTTTGAATCCAGATTGAAGAGCCCCAGGAGCTAGAGTTCTAATATTTTCATTCCAAACAAGTCCATCACCCACAAGACGAAATGATTTGAACAAAGCTTTCCAGAAAATTAAGACATTTTGAGTTGGTTTAGTAGCGATTTTGATCTACTCTTCTGTGGAGATAGGGTTTTATATATCTTTCAGTAACCAGCGAGTGCCATAAGCCCTCCTTTGACATTGTTAGCCTAGTTTCTACATTAAGGATCACAACTCTATTTGCGCCACACTTCCAATTAATTTTAGGTTTCAAGGTCTTACCTGAAGCGCAGTAAAGCAATTACGAGGACCTCATTTGGGAGAGAATTGCGAGGGCTAGATATTAGCCGCGGGGAATTCACACAAAAGTAAAATATGTACGCAAACTATAGTAATTGAACAAGAAATTACACCGAGATACGAGAGACCCCCATTACATTCATATATTTCACGAGTTTGCAGACGTTGTACGCATAAATGGTGCACCAAACCCTAAACTAGATGCTCACACAAATATTCCATTCAACAATCTAACTTCAAAATTGGCTTAAACTATTGATCTACATCTATTTATAGATGCTTCTATGCAGTTATATTTATGTGAATATTCCCTAAATAGTTCTCCGAATATACAATTGTCTCACTCACGTTTTGCGGTCGACATCTTCCTGCACTAAAATTCTTGTTTGTCCTCGAACAAATTTCTGCACTTTAGCTCTGCAAAAAGTGGGTGCTTCAGACTTAGGGCCTCAGGAACTTTGTATTGCAAAGCGGTAACTGTGTCGGCCTACTCCCAATTTTTTTCACAGCTCCCCTTCTTTTCGCGGTTTTCTTCCAACACTGTTCGCAAATTGTCGACCTTGCCATCAACTTTTGTGAGCAATACTTGTATGATATTCAAGTTCTTGAGTGCAGTATCCATAGCGTCGTGAATAGCAGTGGCCTAGCTCTTGTATTCAACGAGCTCAACGACAAAACGATCATATTCGGCCCTTTGCTTGGAATCGTCTTCTCTAGCATTTGGTTGCGTGGAATCGTCTTCTCTAGCATTTGGTTGCGTGGAATCGTCTTCTCTAGAATTAGCTGATACAAAATCTGTGGCGTGGCTGTGTTGATGGCAGCATGGTTTGGCCAGCGCCACTCCTTCCAACGGGTTGAAGGATTGTTCGTGATTTTGAGAAACTCAGGCCGGATTAACTAAAAAATTGAAGACTAACCTAGTGGTACCATGGGGTTGCCGCTCCTAAAATAATTCCGTTGGTGTTGGAAAGATGTTTCAGGGTATTTTAGCATATTTATGGGCCCATGGGCTTTTTAATTTTTCTGAATATTAGCTGATGAGTTGCCTCTCCCTCCATAAAAACTCTCCTTCCAAAATTATTCCCGCCAATGAGTTTTTAATGGCATGGAAATTGTCATTTGACAAAAATACATTTCAGCAGGTGATGAAAAGCTCTAGCCCCCTTTTTCCACCCGCTTCCTAAAAATACGGGGCTCCAATTTTCCAAGGGTAGATTCCTTTTTATCCTGTAGCACAATTTGTAAATGCTCATGGGACTGCTGCAGAGTGAATTTTAGACCAACATCCCCCTCCATGGGACCCCTCTCTAAGCATATTTAAGTTTGATGGGTAGGGAAACTTCTCCCGCACCATTTGCCAAGAGAACCAATTACCATGTTCTTATCCCAAATGTCCTTAACCATATTGATGCCTTTCTTTGCAAAGGATTTTGCTTTGAATTCAGGTCGAACAACAAGAGGAAGGTCATTAAAGCGAATAATTCGATTCCACTAGAGATTGGATGAGGGAATACTTATCCACACCAAATAGATTGATGACGCCATTGAAGAAATGGAGCCATAACCTGCCAAGCTATCTAGTTACGCCAAAGAGGGAGAGAGCTAGAAATATCAAAAAATTGTGCATTTATGAGTTTATCTTCCCATGAGGTAAGAGTCCAGGAACCTTTATAGGAAGCTTGTCAGATTTGTTCCCTCACAAGGATCTTCCAAGGCTCAATACCTTGAGTGGCTCTCACCACCCATTTTGCAGCAAGGCATTTCCCTTGTTGAAGTGGATCAATAATTCCAAGTCCACCTACAGATTTAGGTTGGGTGTAGAGTTCCCAAGAAATTGTTGCCTCCCTTTCTTTCCATTATTGTTGTTCCAAAGAAAGCTTGAACAAGTTGTGTGAGCTTGCCATAAGCATATTTGGAAGGGAACCAATAAGAGTAGTAAGCATGATTGGCCAAAAAAATTCAATTAATGACCAACAACTTGGCAACAAGGGAGAGAAATTTACATGACCAATTTTCAACCTTTTTCTGAATTTTAGTGAGCACCCAGTCCCACATATCTCGAGGAGAGAGATGTATACCAAACAAAATACCCAAATAATGAGTAATCTTCCCATGTGGGAGGATGTTCCAAGTTGGGGGAATCCAAGATAGATTCGGGTCATTTTTAATGAATATCACTTTTGTTTTATGGTTGCACAACTTGGAACCAGATATGTCACAATAAATATCAAGTATTGCCTAAGCATTAACAATCTCATGTTCATCATTTTGCAGAAAGAGGAGAGAGTCATCAACAAAATGAGAGTTAAGAGCATAAGCTCCTTGAGGAAGAGTAATTCCTTTAAGGTCTCCTTGATGATGAGCTCGTAGGAGCATATAACCAAGAGCATCAACAACCACCACATACAAGAACGGGGCAAGGGGCAACCCTACCAAATTGAACGTTGAAGGTCAAAGGACATTGTGAGGCTGTCATTAACCATGACTTGAGCATGTGCTTCAATAAAGAGCATTTGAATATGTTGTTTGAAGTGGGGACTGAATCCCAACCACTCAAGCATTTTGAGGATAAATCACCATCATATCTGGTCATACGCTTTGTCAAAATCAAGTTTTACCAATAGTGCATCTTGATGCGAACCGGTTTGCTTCGGGTGTACAATATCTTGGGCAATCAATTTTTTTATTTCATAGCAATAGCCTTTGCAATGATTTTGTAAGATACATTCAAAAGAGTGATGGGGCGCCAACCACATATTTGATTCTTGTTACAACTTTAGGAATAAGCTTGATCAAGCCATGGTTAATGACAACCCCAAGGATCCATTGGCCTTCACTTCTTTGTAGACATTAAACATGTCTGTCTTGAGGGTGGGCCAGAGAGCTTGGAAAAATTCAACCGGAGCCCATCTAAACCAAGGGCCTTCTTAGTCTTCATCATCCAAAGTGTTGTTTTAAGATCAATAATAGTAAGTTGTTGCTCAAGAAGGTGACTAGTAGCCTGATTTACCTTGCAAGGGATGCATCCATGCATCCATTCTTCAAGAAAGGATTCATACTCTTCAAGTTCATGTTCCTCTTGAAACAACTTACTATAATGTTGGAAAAAACTCCTTTGATATCATCAAGTGAGTGAGACTCCACCCCATTGTCTGAAATAATATGTGGAATGTGTTCAACTCTTTGTTTATACTGAGATATTTGAAAAAATATTTAGAGTCGTGGTCACCATGTTGAATTCAAAAACATGCCATTCCGCATTCTTGCACCTTGGCCCCTATAACATTCATACTTCCTTGAGATCATCTTCAGTTTTTGTAACAACAATTTGAAGCATGTTGTTGTGAGGATGCTCCTCAAGAGCAAGATGTTATTGGCTAAGCTTGTGTTTGAGTTGGTTTTCTTTTTCCGTCTCTCCTTGGCCACAAGCTTACCATAACCATGGAGAAACTTAACAATTCTAGTCATTGCTACTTCCCACCATAGAATCCAACCTGTGGATGCATTAGGTTCAGCCGCAACTCCCACACAATGAAATATGAGCAATGCATTATGGGGATGAAAGATGGGAAATATTAAGTTTGAAGGGAAGATGAGTGTGGGGGTAGAGGAAGGATCCAAACGAAGGTGCAAGAGATGGGGAAATGATCAGAGAGAACCATGTCATTGATTGTGGAAACATATGGAAAGGAGAGAAGTGATTTAATAAAAGTACTAACATAGAACCGGTTGAGTCTGTTGAGCCTCCTTTGATACCCACTTTGATTATTAGACCACATGAACCAATTGTTTGATTGTGTATTGGGGAAACTAAAAAGAGGGTCAAAGACTCCCAGGAGTTACGAAAACAAAGATAGACCTGAGAATTCCTTAGAGGTGAGAGAGGAAGATTGAGACCAACTTCGGTCTCTCTTGTGTTCAACGATGTTAAAATCACCTCTTAAAATCCACTCACCAGGGGCAGATTTTAACACATCCAATTCCACAAAGTGACATATTTGTTGAGGTATTTGGAGCATAGATTGAGTAGAAACCAATGATTCACTCTCCAACACATATAGTGGCCCAAACACATCTATGTTCAGGGTCTTCACCTGTAGTAATGATCTGAGAAAAAGGAGAGGAGAGAGAAGCATAGCTAGACCACCTCTTTTGTCCTCATGAGAAGTACAAATAGATGAGAAGTGCTTGAGAATGCAATGAAGGTTGAACAATAAAGCACAACCACTAACTTTAACCTCTTGAAGGAAGATAACCTCATAAGAGTGCTCTTACAACACCCTTTTGACGTGGAATTTCCATTTAGGGAGGGTGAGCCCCCAAACATTCCATGAAAATAGAGATAGTTTCATTGGACACCCCTAGAAGGAGGCTGCTCAACCTCATCACTAGCAAGCAAAGAAAATTGATTGGAATCAAAATTGGGTAAAGAGGAGGGGGATGGAGTTCTTCCAACTTTTTCCTGATCGAGATTTTGCTCTACCATCCTTTGAGGCTTTAGACACCTTGTGAGAATCCCCAACATTAATCTTAGGTATTTAATCAAGATTTCGAGTTAATTTCTTGCTTTGTGAGGAGGATTTTGGTTCTTTTGTCAGCTGCCTTCCAATTGTTAGGAAACTGGATGTCATTGACTTGAGTTTCTGGAATATAATCAGGAGTTGAGCTATTAAAAAGAATATGAGTGTCACCGAGTTTTTGGGCTATGGGTAAGAGTATAAGAAAAGGTCCCTCAAGGGTTGAGATGGTGTTTTAGGTGAAATCGAGACCGGATTGGCAACCTTCTTAATATCAAGTTCATCCAAACTTTTCGCCTAAGTTTTCGTTTGGGACAATCACATATTAAGTTTCCATCTTCTGGCTGTAAAAACATGCATTAGGTTTGTCTAAATACACACCAAGTTAAAATTGAGAAAATCCTAGACCAAATAACTAAATCGAAGTGGGGAGAGGTTGAAAGAGGTCCATTTCAATGTAGACTCTAGGATGGTTCCAAAGACTTGAGAATTTATCTTAATCTCTTTTACACCAAAAGATGTTTCCCAACTGATTTGCAAGTTCATGTAGAAAAGGTCTAACAACTAAGTTAAGAAAAGGGAATTCAAGCCACATGGGGTATTATGATCAAGATGGCCCTTCAGGGTGAAATTTGAGCTTCCAACCCTGAAGGAAACATACCTGACCGGAAATAACCCATGTTTCGTATTACATGGATGCATGGGAAAAATTAGATGAGGCAAAGAGAACAAAGACATACCCTTTACCTAACCCCCTTATAAATTCAATTTTCCACCCTCTAGTTTCCTCTCATACTCGCCTTGTCCATTTGTAAAACTCACCCTCGGGAGGAATGCCTCTAAGGAAAAAAAAACAACTGTACGCTAGGAAATGTTCACAGAAATTTAAGCAAACTCATCAAGCAGATGAAATTCAAAAGCCTTACCTTATGTATAGAGATCATTGTTGTTACATGCTAGGGTGTTCATTGCTGGAGGTGGGTCACCATGTTGTGGCAGATTCTCGGGAGAAAGATGAACATCCACGTCCATATCCACACTTAAAGAGAAATATTACTGCCATTGAAACCCTAGCACTTCTAGAAAATGGTCTCCACTCACAATATCATGTGTGAGTGAGATACCTCTTAAGAACTAGGGTTTCCTCATAGTGGCCACTTGAGGGCTTTCACATTTACCAATTTTGAGAGCTTTTGTTGTTCGTAACTCTGTGTTTGGGACAATCCATGACCAACTTTGGGTTTGAGGGAATACAGATCTCTGTATAGCCTCCAAAATGGTTGTGGATGTGAACTTTGGCTATTAAGAGACTAAAGAACAAGGAAGAGTGTTCATATGACTATTACACTTCCTTTTCGTTGATCGCAAATTTCATTTTTTACTCAAGGACCACCAAAATATCCACCAATTCTTTCTAAAGACTAGAGGTTTCCTTAGCTTATCTCCATAGTTCTATATACGACCAATAACTTGGTAAAGCGATAGTAGGTTTTTAGAGGACACGCCCTCCACAAAAACACCATTCCTAATGGACGGGCATTCCTTTGTAACATTCGAACTATCTAAATCACCTTTTAACGTATATTTGTCAAGCTAGACTTCCATTCAGCCTCTCTTCCCTTTTTCTTTTACAATTCTTGCACTAGCTGCATTTTTTATTTTTCGCATTCGTAATTTGATGAATTTGAGCAACCATCAATTTTATTAGGTAGTAAACCTCTTGTGTAGTGGTAAAAGTATGTGAGTTGCAAATATTGACATTTGTGATTCCTTGCGGCTCACCATGTATCAATGCTTCACCAACTCCAGCCCTTGGAATGTCAAAATACAAAGAGGGTGTCACTTGTTTCATAAGTCTCCACAAGTTTGCATCCACAAATGTGTTGCATGGGAGTGCTTCCTCTGTTAGGAATAGATGTTCTTGTCAAGTGTTTTCTTGTGGCCCTCATTGTGAGTTAGTCTCCTCCTATCATGTTCCTTGCAAGCCTTCTCCTTGCTTGAGTTTCTCCTCAAGATCAATGGTTGGGGATTCGCAACAAAAACCCCTCTTTTTCCCCTTTTTGAAACATGCACTTGTTCCTCATGTGATGGGTTGTCATTTGTCTGTTTCTTTGGTAGAATCCCCACTAATTGATGTGCTTACTTCCTCTTCTTCTTCTCCACCCCCAATATTCTACAACTCTCCCATAAGAGCTTTTAGCTTTAGATCCTCCATCTTCATCATGATTGTTGATCCCAATTTTCGCGATCAAGAGGCACCATGATCCATAGGGATATTGAAAAGCATTACTTCATCAAGTGAACACACAAGGAGGAACAAAAGTGAAAGAAAACAAAGAAAAATGAGAAGACAAAAATGGTTGTGAGACCACCGCTTTGTAGAAGGTAGCGGTTTGCGCAATCGCCTTGACAATTTGGAATCCGCATTATGATGGTTGTGCAACCACACTAATGGTTTCTCCATAGGGTAGGAAGAGTGTCCATGTAGACATCTAAAATGTCAACATGACGATTATGATTAATGTCCCACAAACAACAAATCACTATCCATATAATAATTAATCGCAAGATTAATTATTATTAATTTCTTTATCACATTTATCCTTTATCATTTACCTAATATTCCATTTTATCATATTTCCCCTTTTAATCATTTATCATTTATCCCATTTAATCCTTAATCACTTTTATTTCATTATTGTATCATATCATCCAATCATAACCCTTATTAACATTTTGTATGAATTTAATATTCCTACATCTACCTACTTACCTACCCTACACCTAGCCCTTCCATGTAATCTCACATCTAATCATCTTTATTAACCTAATATAATTCTAATCCTAATCATATCCTCACCTCTAAATCTAGAGGCTTCTATTTCTAGAAGCCTCTCTAAATTTACCTCTTTCCTATTTAAAAATTCAAATACATCTCCCTTCCTCTATTGAATTTTTAATTTAATGGAGATTTATTCTAAATTTTAGATCTTTCTATCCTCACATGCATCCTTCACCCTTGATCCAAATCCAACATGGCTTCATCTTCACCATTGAATCCTCCACCCACAAACTATAAATTGAGCTTTTCTTCTCCATGAGAGCTAATGAGAAACAAGCTAGCAAACCTTTGCCATTTTATCATCCCATCAATCCATCCACTCTATCAATTCATCTCAATCTTCAATCTATCATCACGCAATCAATCCATCTTCAACAATCAAGCAATCCAAGCACAAGCAAGGGGAGGTGCTACCCAATTTTTTCCACACAAATATGAGGCAATCCAAGAGAAAATTCAACACATCAAAGGAGTTGTGCAACTTGTAGGTAAGTGCAGGTATTATATTCTCTCTCATTTCCATCTATTTCTCTATTTGAGGTTTTGTTTGAGAAGACTAGATTTAGGAATCAATTGGTTTGTTTTTTGTTTCTAACTTTCATATAATATTTTCTTGCATTAAATTTTTGGCATCCACCATGGGGCTTACCCCCATTTTAAATAATTTTCTATCTTGTTTGATCCTTGAACATGGTGTCCAAGTTTCAAGAATTTCACCTTCATTTACCCCTTCAAATTTCAAATTTTCGGGCTCAAATTCCGTTTCTAGTGTGAAACAATGCCTTTTCTCGTGTATTGGCACTTATGTACACGAGAATGGTGCCTATGCTCATAAAGTGGCGCCTATGACATGTTTTGGCACCTATGTAGATTTATCGCGTCTTTGTCTAGCACAAAAACCTAGTTTTTCCTATTTTTGACCTTGTTTTCTTCATAGAATGGCATGTATGTGCACATAATGGTGGCTATGCTTATAAAGAGGCACCTATGACTTGTATTGGTTCCTTTGCAAATATGTTAATGTCTTTTTTGGCTTTTGAAACCCCAAAATTTTAATTTTTTGTCTATTTTTAAAATTATTTTTGACCCTATTTCCGTCTAGGTTCACAGAATGGCACCTATGTTCATAAAGTGACGCCTATGACTGTATTAGCGCCTTTGCAGATACTTCAATGCCTTTGTTTTGGCCTTTAAAACCCTAAAATTGTAATTTTTACCTTTTTTTGACCTTGTTTCCGTCTTTTGTCACGAGAATGGCGCCTATAACTTGTATTGGGGCCTTTACTGATACTTTAGCACCTTTGTTTTAGCTTTAAAACCTTGTTTTTTGTCATTTTTTGACATGTTTTCAGGATGTTTCTCATACATTGGGTCCTTTGCACACAGAATGACATCTATGTCCTAAAGTGGTACCTTTGTTGTACTTTGGAGCCTTTGTCATACTTAGGTGCCTATGTCGTGTTAATCAACGCCTTTGCAGAATCACAGTTTTTTCTTACGACTAATGGTCTAATCTTGTTTTCAAGTATTTTAGGTGGTTTTTTCAGGTTTAACATTATGTATTTGTAGGTTTATTGTAGTAACAAGGGGAGATTCCTCCCATTTTCATATTTATCTTGTGTCATCTAACCTTTTTTGGTGATTGTAGGACTCAAAACTACTAATCCTTTTGTTTTGCAGCTCGTTTGGTCCAAGACATTTGGGGTTAAAATAAAACTACTAACCCTTGTTTTGTAGGGCCTCCTCTTGAAGACCCAATCATCAAACTACTAAGTGCTTCATCTCCACACACGTAGACACACCCTATGTTCCAATAGGGTATACAAATTCTTGAGAGAGCTATCGTTATTGGCTAAGTGCTTACTTGTTTTAAGAGCAAAGTGAAGTGAGGGGCTTCCACGTCCCAAAACCTAGGCCTCATACAACATCATGCAACACAAATTTAGGCCCCACATACTGGGAGGTATATTGGGGATTTTCTTAGTGAGCCAACCTTAATCAACCAACCTAATAAAAATCTAATCCCCACACATCCTATCAAACCATGACCTTTGATCCTCAATCCCCATCCTCTCCAAACCCCTACCTTTTTTTAAATCCATCAACTAAGCTATCACATCATCCCCCACCCATCAAATTCAACCATCTCGCTTTGACCATGAAGTCCCACACACTATCCAACACATTAATAAACAAATCTCAAACCTAACATCTTACCTTAACCAACCCTCTCCTCACCATCCAAACCAACCATCCCATGTTGATCCTAACCTCCTAAAAACCATCCAACTACTTAACCAACAAATATTCAACCTTCAATCTCCAATCAACCAATCACCCACTAAACTATTGTCCCCCAACAAATCCCATCCACAATGTCCCTTTCATAAGATCTTTAATTCTCACCCCATTGACTTCCTCCTTCACGAACCCGAATCATCCCAATCCACAATGCGACCTAATCAACATAAACCACTATCCCCATAAGCTAATTTCATCAACTTTGACAACCTCACTAACTTTGACCTAGACCAAAAGGACCTCCTTTATGTCCTTGCTAATCTAGGCACCCATCTCAAACCCACACAACCATCCCAAACCCCAACCTCCAAATCCCCTATTAATCATCATGACCCACACCTTCCTCCCATAAAAATCATGCACCACCATCCAAAATCTCAATTCCTAAATCCAATCATCATAAAACCTATCATCGAGTCCCATTCACATATCCACAAAAACCCCAAAAAATTCATCCAAAATTGTCATCCCCACATCTCATCTTATTCCTCCATCCTTGTCATCTTCATCACCCCAATCCGATCCTACAGACTTTCTCCTAAATAGTCCCACATCCCCTAATCCACCATCAAATTCAGCCTCTAATCCTATTTCATCTCCTCCACCACCTAATCCCAATACTATCTCATCCACCATGACTCCTAAGTCACCCCATCCCCTTCTACCCCCAATCCTAAACCATCTAATGTGGCTCCTACACCACCCTCATCCTCTTCATCCACACCTAATCCTATCTTAACCCCTTCATCACCTAAACCTAACACTATCCTATCCTCTAATCCTATTTCAAATCCACCATCCCTAATCCTAAAACATATAACGTGACTCCTAAGTCACCAACTCCCAAACCTAACAAATCCAATCCCAATATTGTCCCCACCACATCTCCTACCCAATCAAATAAGGCTCCTATGCCATATTCATCTACTTTATCCTCTAAATCAACCAACTCTAATGTGGTTCCTACACCACCTCCATCTCCCCAAACATCAACCACATCTAATGTGACCCCTATATCACACCCATCTCCTTAATCTAAATCTACCCCATCCCCTTCATTTACATCTACTAATTCCAAACAATATAATCATAAGTCAAAACCCTCTACCTCAAAACCACATGCTCCCACCAATCTAAAATCAACCAAATCTACTTCGGCCTCCGAGCCCAAACCATCCACTTTGGCCCCCTGGCCTAATCCATCCCCTTCATCTTCTAAGCCACAAAAATCTAATCCAACTCAAAAATCCAAATCAACCAAAACATCTCATAATCCACCCAATCCCACACCATCACTTCCTACCCTCCAAACCATTTAACCCAAGCCACTTCAATCCTTTAGGAGAATCCTTGACCACCATATTTCATCGCCTAAAAACATTTAACATGATCATCGATCCCTTAATCAAATCACATGATCAAAACCTTCCCAAACCATCTTGGTATCAAGAACATTATTATTGTGACTTCCATCACACCCATGGACATTCGACCAATCGTTACATGCAATTTCGGTCTTATGTCCAAAACCTCATTAACCAAGGAATTCTTATCCTTGTACCTCTTTATCCACCACATTTCCATCCCAATCCTCTCCCTAACCATTGTCCACCACCCAAATCCCACTTGAAATCTAAACATTGTCAGCTATCCAAATATCATCGTACATCCAAAACACATCCCACTAACCCAAAATCAAAACAAATCTCACCTCCCATCCTTTTTTAAGTCCGACCTCTTAGTGGATGAAAAAACAAAACCCCCTAGTCTCATGATGACATGACATCATCTTCCCCATCCAATTCATATCCTATATCCAAAAATATGTTTGCTAATATGAAACATCAAGGCAAAGGCTTAGGCATCCATGAACAAGGCATTCACGAACCCATCTCCCTTCATAAAAATTCAGGTCATTTAGGCTTAGGGTATAAACCTAACACTAACAACATCCCTCCTACTACTACTCCACAACCCATTTCCACCAGTCCTCTTGTTGATCCTACCATACCAATCACTCAACACAAATACCAAACACCTAAAAATGGATTGAGCACATAATTCGTCACTGCACACCGATGTTATTTCCTTCCCACCCATCCCTCCTACATCCAACATATAAATCCCTTTACATCTAGTCCATTCTTATCATCACATCTATTCATCCATTTGAACATTCGACTAGCATAATCACACGTGTTGTAAGAAATTAGTACCTACGACAACCATGTGACCTTGGTCTATCATTATCTCCAAAATTCAAGCACAATTGTCCTCCTAGAGATCATGTACAATATAACATACTTAATCAACTTGTGGTAAAGACTCTTGAGCATGTATTTTGAGGCTCTAGCCAATGTCATCTCCACACTCATTTACATCCCCCATCAAGCCACTAGGGATTCCTAACTCCTTGAGAGTTCTCAAGAGAGTGGATCCTCTTTAAGCAAAAAAACAAAAAATCAAAAACAAAAAAAAATCATATCAAAATTAAAAATATCAAATAAAATCCACCTCAAGAATCTCTCTAGGGGTGTTTCAAGCATCTCTACCAGGGCTATGAAAGCCTGATTGGTAGGAGAGAAATGTTGTGACGAGAATCGATGTAGGTCTATCGGGGCTATGGACGCATGGATGACAACAGAGCAATGCACAAATTAGATTTCCATTCACCCTCCATCTACCTATTTGAAATAATCACTCCCTATACATTGGCTAGTTTTTCATCACACACTACCCATTAAGTCTTCACTTCAAGTGGTAATTAACCATCAAAATCACACACACTTTGATCTCATAGAGACATAGGGCTCGCATATTTCCAGATATTGTTTAGACCTTGGTCACAATTTTGTTTTAGTCAAAGTATTGCCTTACAAAATGTGTTGTTCATCTCATATTTTGTTCATCACTGATGTCATTTTAATTTTATCCATCCCATCCACATCCTTTTTCCCTTGGATCAAACATCCATGTGCAGCTGATGATCCTTTCCTTTTCATCCAATCCTTCTCATGTCCCTTTTTAACCGTCATCCTCATGACCAGGGCATATTTAATATCATTTGCTTGGTGCATCATCCACTTTATCCACCCCTCACTTCCCATCCTACCCTACACATGGGGGAAAAAAAAGAACCCATCCATTCATCCACACAGGCCACCCTACTTTACACTTGGGGGCACACCACATCTATCCCTCAATCCATCTTCCCTATACTTGGGGGCATATCTTATCATCTTCTATATCCCCCATCTTATCCTATACCACATCCCTCATCCTATATATCTCCCATCCCACATCCCATCTAATCCTAACCAATCAACCCATCCCTATCCTATCCAACCTATCCAATTTCCCTCAATCCTTCCCTTTCATCCTACCCAAACATACTTTAGGACTTATAGGAGAAATTTGCATCCCACCTTACATCCCTTCCCATCCCCCATGAGCTATCCCATCTTGAATCCTTTCATATTACCTATCCTCAACCATTCCCCCATCCCAAATCCAAAATCTCAACATCAAACATCAAATAATCTAAACATCTAAAAATAAAATCTAAAAATCAACACATTCACAAAAATACAAAAATGCAATGTGTGTGCTTCTTCTCATGTGTTTTTTTTTTCTTATCTCGTATTTACATCTTGGCTGATGATATGAGCCCCCTTTTATTTCTTTTATTTTACATGATCGATGATACGAGGCCACTTTTTCTGGTCTAATGATATGAGGACAAGGGCTTTTAGTAATTAAATCATCATGGTCTTTATACCTTGATGCATTTTTCTCTATGCCATATCCATCACAACTGCTAATGATGATAACAGTGGGCACTTTATGGTAGCACACCCCCTTTTGTCATCATGATTTACCCATATCATCATCTAACCTCCTCATCCTCCCTTCCAACCAATCCTAAATCAATTGATCGATATCCACATCAAAATCTTATCCTCTACCATCCAACATTCAAAATCCTCACCCCTCGGCTAGGCCATCTTCTAACATCCTCTTATCAATCAAACTCGATCATCATCATCTACATCAATCCAAAGAATGATCCTTATTCTCTCGTCCAAACATCCTCAATCTTCTAATCCTCCAAATCCAATAATGAATACCCGATCTTCTTATCCACTCAATCCTCAATTCTAACATCCTCAAATCTAACATCCTCAAATCTAACATCCCCAAATCTAAATCTTAAATATTCGAACCTAACCCCTTGACTAGGGCATCATCCAAAATCCAATATCTTCTAATCCTCTAACCTCCATAATCTGAATCCTCAAATATTCTAATCCTCTCATCCTAAAATTTCCTAATTCTATAATCTTCATCCTTTGAATCCTCAACTCTTCTAATCCTCCAATCCTAATCCTCTCCTATAATCCTCAATATTTTCACCTTCTCATCCTCTCTCATCTACTAACTTGGGTCTCTCCTCTTTTTGAGTGGTTACCCGATTTGTTCCTCCCCACCTAACCCCTCGAGGGGGCATCATACCACCACCTTAACATATTTTCTTATTTTTTCTTTGAACGATCATTGCTACACAATAACCATTCAAAGAGGCGTAAAAGGTAGACATTTAAAATGTCGACATGATTAATTATGATTAATCTGTCCCACAAACAACATCATCACTATCCATATAATAATTAATCGTGAGATTAATTATTATTAATCCCTTTATCACATTTACCATTTATCATTTATATAATATTCCACTTTATCATATTTCCCCTTTAATCATTTATCATTTATCCCATTTCATCCTTAATCACTTTTATTTCATTATTATGCTATCATAACCCTTATTAACTTTTTATAGGAATTTAATATTCCTACATCTACCTACCTACCAATCCTACACATCCCTATACCTAGCCCTTCCATGTAATCTCACATGTAATCATATTTATTAACCTAATATAATTCTAATCCTAATCATATCCTCACCTCTAAATACAGAGGCTTATATTTATAGAAGTCTCTCTAAATTTCCCTCTTTCATATTTAAAAATTCAAATATATCTCCCTCCCTCCATTGAATTTTTAATTCATTGGAGGCTTCTTCTAAATTCTAGAATAATCCAATTCTAGATCTTTCTATCCTCACATATATCCTCCACCCTTGACCCAAATCCAACTTGGATTCATCTTAGCCATTGAATCCTCCACCCACAAACTATAAATTGAGCTCTTCTCCTCCACAAGAGCTAATGAGAAACAATCTAGAAAACCTTTGCCATTTTTATAATCCAATCAATCCATCCACTTTATCAATTCATCCTCAATATTTAATCTATTATCACACAATCAATCCATTTTCAACAATCAAATAATCCAAGCACAAGCAAGGGGAGGTGTTGCCCAAGTTTGTCCACACAAATATGAAGTAATCCAAGAATAAATCCAACACATCAAAGAAGGATTTGTGCAATTTGTAGGTAAGTGCAGGCACTATATTCTCTCTCATTTCCATCTATTGCTCTATCTGAGGTTTTGTTTGAGAAGACTAGATTTAGGAATCAATTGGTTTGTTTTTTGTTTCTAAATTTCATCTAATATTTTCTTGCATTACATACCAAATATACCACTATCCAAATATACCAAAAAGAGACAACGTCTCTTCCCTTCCCCGACTCTTTGGATTTTCCGATACATGGAACGACATTTGAAGAATGCTATAAGCAAGAAGAATATGAAAACAACATTAGTGAGTAGGAGAATAGTTGGTTGTGTAGTTCAAAATTCATTGCAAAGAGATTAGGTGGGAAATTGTTTTAGGTGTGGTTGCAAATCCAAATCAATATTAAAAATTCAAAAGAAGTAGTGGTAGAAATATGGGTACATTGTTTTTTCGAGATAGGTGGAAAGATGGAAGGAACTAAATTCTCATCAAAATTTAAGTGGATTCAAATGGTGATATGATTTTTTTAAATTCAATTGATGCCTCTAACATAGCAAAAATGTAGAAATTTTGAGCCTTATGTTGGAGGATGTTGTCTTAGAGGTGGTATCCAAAATGTTGTGCAAGTTATCGCTGACAATAAAACTACACAATAATATGAGAAATAAACACCGAATAATAATATATAGAAATTAAGAATTCATTTGGGACATCAATTACAATGATAGAGGTTACATTTTATAATGTTTGATCTCCTACAAAGGTGGAGTAAAACTTCATCTTCAATCCCTCATATCACTCTCCATGAATCTCTCAAACCTATCTCTTAGTATCTCTCAAACCAAAATAGCTACGTGAGTTGTTTATTCAACAACTTCACTCACACACAACTATTAACTATATTATTAATATGAGTTATATTAACTCATTATTAATAATGTTACACAATATATTTGTAACATTCACTCCCCTATTGTTAACATTATTAATTCCCATATACACTCCCCTAATGTTGACAATGTAGAAAAAATAATCACACTTCCTTTTGCAGCTTGTCACCTATGCGCGCTCATGATCTGGATGGTTTTGTAGGACAACCGACAACCTGCAAGGATGGTTTTACAAGGACATCCGACAACCTCAACAAGGATGGTTTTACAGGACAACCAACAACCTAAAACAAAGGATGATTTTACAGGACAACCAACAACCCAAAAATCATGCTGCTACTTTTCCTTTGCGCTTTCATCTGTCCACTATGTCTTTCCTTCAGGGAATATGTAGGAACCACTACTTACTGAATACAAAATGAATAGAGGAAAAATTGAACATTGAGACCATGTTCCAGTTCCCCCTCAATGTGAACATTTCACTTATTCAAATAGGAAATTTGGAATCATATTGCACACAACTGAAATAAACTACAAATCTGAAATAAAACACACACACACACACACACACACACACACACACACACACACACACACACACACACACACACACACACACACACACACACACACACACCACACTTTGTGTGGCCCCGTTGTTGGATCGACGAGAGGTCACTGATTGACCTCCAACCTCCATTGCCTCCGTCCTCTAATAAATGCACTCTTTACTTAATATAAGAAGTCTTAATCACATTGTCAAAGCATTTTTTTCCTCATTATCGAGTGGAGAGAATTCATATCCCAATCACTTTCTTCGTCTCTATCTTTTTTTGAAATGAAGGATTTATCCTTCAAATTACCATCAATTAAATCTTGTGCTCTTTTCTTACAATACATAATACCATGTCTAGGAACATTACAATAGTGTTAAAGAAATTATGTGGACCTTGGGAGGTTGATTTTTGTTTAAAAGAATGTTTGAATTTTCCTTTAGCATATGATTTGTTTCTACCATACATTGTAGTTTCTTCTAGATCAATCTTCTTGGTTTTATTTTCTTCTTCTATCGAGAATAAATTAAATCCTCTAGACTCGGATTTATTTTTATCAAAGTGAATACCATATTAGAATACCTAGGAGGCATGCTATTAAGTAATACTGCTTTTGCATCATCATCAAGAACATCAACTTTGATTCTAGCTAATTGATTTGAAATAGAACGAAACTTACTTGATATGTTTTACCATACTTTCTCCTTCTTCCATTTTGAGTCCGAACAAATTTTGCTTGAGTGCCACTATTGCGCTCTCGCTTGTGACCCAAAAAGTTTGCTCAATGTCGTCCAAATCAAATGTGATGTCTTTGTTAGATCTATGTGATGCAGGTAGGCATCAGATAAACCTAGGCCAATAATCGCTGTTGCTTTTCGATCCTTGCTTTCCCATTTTGCTACTTCATCTACGTCATGTGGTTTATTGATTTTTCCTTCTACAATCTCCCATAGATCTTTGTTAATCAACAACAATTGAGTTCTAACCTGCCATGTATGGAAATATTTGCCTTCAAATTTTTCAATTCGTATCAACTTATCCATAGTAAAACAATGGACATCGGTTTCCACCAAAAATGCGTTTGAGTCAATTTTTTTCAAAATTTTTGATATTATCAATGCAAAGAGCTAAAAAAACACACATTTAAAAAAAAATATCATTTTAATCTGAGTTCACGAAAGTTATGGTAACTAAAAATTTTAAATCCAACATCTTTCCGGACCTTTTTCCAAAAATGGGAATTTTTATTTCGGTTGTATTTTTAACTACGTCCAAAAATGGTAAAAAACAAAACAGAAGATTTCTAACTCACGGTTTCACGATTTCCGTGACTACGTGGAAAATAACATTAACAAAATAGTGACACCGAAGGATAACGATAATTATTACTCACAATTTTTGCAATTGGGTGAAAATACGATGTGACGCCAGAAGGAGCAGATCACGACGATTGACGGCAAGTGTGCACCAAACACAAGCGAAAACGTCAAGTAGTAGAATGAGCACTGCAGAATCCACACCAAAATCAATTGTCCACCATTTCGTTGTGATAGA
Organism: Taxus wallichiana var. yunnanensis; assembly: GCA_018340775.1. Classification (NCBI taxonomy): domain Eukaryota; kingdom Viridiplantae; phylum Streptophyta; class Pinopsida; order Cupressales; family Taxaceae; genus Taxus; species Taxus wallichiana. The sequence continues at coordinate 940,004,855 of CM031235.1, read as the reverse complement.
TTTTCATATGGGCTTCAATGGTGGATGCTTGAAATGATTTGACTACATGGAATATGGATCAGAAGCTGCTCTGATACCACTGATAAAAACTGCACAATAATATGAGAAATAAACACCGAATAATAATATATAGAAATTAAGAATTCATTCGGGATATCAATTACAATGATAGAGGTTACATTTTATAATGTTTGATCTCCTACAAAGGTGGAGTCAAACTTCATCTTCAATCCCTCATATCACTCTCCATGAATCTCTCAAACCTATCTCCTAATATCTCTCAAACCAAAATAGCTACGTGAGTTGTTTATTCAACAACTTCACTCACACACAACTATTAACTATATTATTAATATGAGTTGTATTAACTCATTATTAATAATATTACAATTTATTAATAATGTTACACAATATATTTGTAACATTCACTCCCCTATTGTTAACATTATTAATTCCCATATACACTCCCCTAATGTTGACAATGTAGAAAAAATAATCACACTTCCTTTTGCAGCTTGTCACCTATGTGTGCTCATGATCTGGATGGTTTTGTAGGACAACCAACAACCTGCAAGGATGGTTTTACAAGGACAACCAACAACCTCAACAAGGATGGTTTTACAGGACAACCAACAACCTAAAACAAAGGATGGTTTTACAGGACAACCAACAACCCAAAAATCATGTTGTTGCTTTTCCTTTGTGCTTTCGTCTGTCCACTATGTCTTTCCTTTAGGGAATATGTAGGAACCACTCGCATCGAATATAAAATGAATAGAGGGAAAATTGACCATTGAGACCATGTTCGATTTAGCCGCCCTCAATGTGAACATTTCACTTATTCAAACAGGAACTTTGAAATCATATTTCACACAACCGAAATAAATTACAAATATGAAATAAAACACACACACACACACACACACACTACCACCACAGCTTCATGTGGCCCCGTCGTTGGTGACTGACGAGAGGTTGTTGATTGACCTTCACCTAAGTTGCCTCCATCCTCCAATAAATGTACTCTTTACTTAATACAAGAAGTCTTCATTAATTTGCTGAGCATTTGTTTCCTCATTATCATAGTGGGGAGAATTCATATCCCAATCACTTTCTTCGTCTCTGTTTTAAGAAATGAAGGCTTTATCCTTCAAATTACCATCAATTAAATCTTGTGCTCTTTTCTTACAATACATAATACCGTGTCCAGGAACATTACAATAGTGACAAAGAATTTTTTGTGGACCTTGGGAGGTTGATTTTTGTTTAAAAGAAGGCTTGAATTTTCCTTTAGCATATGATTTGTTTCTACCATACATTGCAGTTTCATTTAGATCAATCTTCTTAGTTCTATTTTCTTCTTCTATCAGAGAAGAAATTAAATCCTCTAGACTCAGATTTATTTTTCTCAAAGTGAATACCATATTAGAATAGCTAGGAGGCATGCTTTATTAAGTAATACCAATTTTACATCATCATCAAGAGCATCAACTTTGATTCCAGCTAATTGATTTGAAATATAACGAAAATTACTAATATGTTCCACCATACTTTCTCCTTCCTCCATTTTGAGTTTGAACAAATCTTGCTTGAGTGCCTTTGTTGCGCTTTCGCTTATGACCCAAAAAGTTTGCTCAATGTTTTCTAGATCAAATGTGATGTCTTTGTTAGATCTATGTGATGCAGGTAGGCATTAGATAAACCTAGGCCAATAATCGTTGTTGCTTTCCCATTTTTCACGCTTCATCTACGTCATGTGGTTTATTGATTTTTCCCTCTACAGTCTCCCATAGATATTTGTTAATAAAAAAATTGATTTCTAACCTTCCATGTATGGAAATCTTTGCCTTAGAATTTCTCAATTGTATCAACTTATCCATAGTAAAACAATGGATATTGGTTTCCACCGAAAATACCTCCACGAGTCATTTTTTTGTCACAATTTTTGATTTTATCAATGCAAAGAGCTAACAAAAACACACATTTAAAAAAAAATACCGTCTCAATCTAAGTTACGAGCCGAAAGTTATGGTAACTAAAATTTTAAATCCAACATCTTTCGGACCCCTTTCCAAAAATGGATTTTTTTATGCTTGTGTTTTTTTACTACATCCAAAAATGGCAAAAAATAGAACAAAATATTTCTAACTCACGGTTTCACGATTTTCTGCGATGCATGGAAAAATAACATTAACGAAATAGTGACACCGAAGGATAACAATAATTATAACTCGTAATTTTTGCAATTGGGTGAAAATACAGTGACGCCGAAGGAGCAGATCACGATGGACGGCGAGTGTGCACCAAACGCAATAGAAAACGTCATGTAGTAGAATGAGCACTGCAGAATCCGCAGACGAAAATCAATTGTCCACCATTTTATTGTGATAAATTTACTCATGGGCTTCAATGGCGGATGCTTGAAAGGATTTGACTACATTGAATATGGATCGGAAAGCTCACATGATACCACTAATAAAAATGCACAATAATATGAGAAATAAACACCGAATAATAATATATAGAAATTAAGAATTCATTCAAGATATCAATTACAATGATAGAGCCTACATTTTATAATGTTTTATCTCCTACAAAGGTGGAGTCAAACTTCATCTTCAATCCCTCATATCACTCTCCATGAATCTCTCCAACCTATCTCCTAATATCTCTCAAACAAAATAGCTACGTGAGTTGTTTATTCAACAACTTCACTCACACACAACTATTAACTATATTGTTAATATGAGTTGTATTAACTCATTATTAATAATATTACAATTTATTAATAATGTTACACAATATATTTGTAACATTCACTCCCCTATTGTTAACATTATCAATTCCCATATACACTCCCTAATGTTGACAATGTAGAAAAAATAATCACACTTGCTTTTGCACTTGTCGCCTACGCATGCTCATGATCTACGGATGGTTTTGTAGGATAGCCAACAACCTACAAGGACGGTTTTACCAAGACAGCCAACAACCTAAACAAGGATGGTTTTACAGACAACCAATAACCTAAAACAAAGGATGGTTTTACATGACAACCAACGACCCAAAATCATGATGCTACTTTTTCTTTGTGATTTCGTCATTGCCCACTATGTCTTTCCTTCAAGGAATATGTAGGAACCACTGACATCGAATATAAAATTGTAGTGCCCACACTTTACACACACAAATACAACAGTAAAATACCAGGATTTTTTTATATACATTGCTCATTGCAAAACGCCACAAGGACTCCAAGTAGGAAAACTCAACAACATATACGACACTTACATCAGTCATCAAATCACATAGACACATGAAAATGCCATAAACCTATCGATACCACACTTTCCCCAATGAACGAATGCTAGAAATAACATGACCACAATAAAAAGGGACTTAAGGATTGACAACCCACAACACAACATTACCATGGTTACATCTAGAGTACGTTAAACATCCAATAACATTATTATGTAAGCATAATTTTCTCCCTTTTTCCACCTACATGTTCTGAAAATTTGTTTCACATTTCACTTATTGTTCAACCAGTTAATTTTGCTCTTTACCCTTCTGACAATCTTCATAACTTACATAAGTATTTTCCATATTTCAAATTTCATACAAAATTCTAATTCTCTCATTCTTATGTTAAGATTATGCTTCCCAAAATGTTTATTCAATGTTTAGAATTTAACCTTGCTACACAAGTGAACCTAACGTGATGTCAAGATGAAATCTTGGGATTAAGGAAGACATAGATTTGAAATAGTTTTTTTTTCCAAAAACATCCATCGATCACGGAATAGTTATTTCACTACCATTATTATTATAGCTCAATAGTTTGTTGAATTCCAAATTTGATTTTTATATGTATATCTTTTGTTTTCTCGATGTTTGGTCACACCAAGGTAATTTATATTCTTTGCAACGCATGAAAAAGTTTAATTAAGTTATAAGGACTCCAAAATTGACCTTAATCCTAATCTCCAATCTCGTGCTCAACTTATATGATATGCTTTTACATCGCACTATGGTCTCATCCTTAGCATCGTCTCAAAACAAAAGAGTTACGAAAGCACTTGTCTAACATCTTAAGGAAGTACATAGTTAGGAGCAATATAAACTACACAAGACACAAGTGATCTATGTTCACGAAGATCCCATACCTTTGCATTGCACGATTCCACATAAGAAATATTCTTTATTCCTTAATGCCATACAATGACATAACAAGGGATTAAGGGACAAGATCACAATTTCTAAGGTTCCCTAGAATCAACATTTTTCAACTCAATTTCGTATGCAAGGGGTTAAATTATAGTTTTCTACCCACAAGCTAACTGCCTAATCCACTAGGGTTTAGTTAAATTCCAATATATATATATATATATATATATATATATTTACTTAGGGTTTCAATCTCTATTATAGGTGTGATTAAGGTTAAAATGTATTTACCCTATAATCCTTTCGTGAAAGATCAAGGCACTAAATTTTCACAAGCCCAAGACAAGACATTTATCTACGAGGGACAAAAGGGTTCACTAATGAGAATGCAAGACATAGAACAACTATATCACGATCTTCATTTAGGTCGTTTGGATCCAATAGGGATTTCATTCACTGATGAAGTTAATTTCTAGATCTAATTTCGTAAGGCCCGGAAATCCAATAGGATACAAGGGAGTAATATCTCTACCTACTCCATAGATGGGAAGGTTACACCGCTTAGTCATTCCTTCTAACAAGGACTCATAAGGTGACTTCCAAGGCGGTCTTCACCACTCAGCCTGGTGTCAAACCTGAAGAGAGGACATTCTTCTCGTGATTACCAGAAAACTAGAAGGAAACTGCATACTCGAGATAAAGTTGGACCATGTCATACCTAAAATATGGGTTCATGACCATGATGCTAACATAATGACTATGACGGTAAACTCCCACTAGGTTTTTATTTACCTAACCTAGGAGGTCTCATCGAGTGCAATGCTTAAGTTTGTTCTACGGTCTTACATTTCTTATTTGGTAAAAAGGATCACACATACAACCAGTTATGCACGAATAATTTATTAAGGTTGAGTGTTTCCATTAAAACTCTTTAATATGTTTACAAGGTAAGAAGATAACCCAGTAATTAATTTAATCATTTATTGAATACTAAGAGGGTACTACAATATATTAACTTCAATTTCAATTTACTATATATATATCAAACCCTTTTTCCATACACAACTAAGAAACAAATTGAACCGGTGGTTAGATGCACATTTCCTACGTATCCCTAAAACTAGCATCTTATGCATATTAAAAAATTTCAATTATAACCTTTCTGTAACAAGAGACTACATTAGACAGTTATTCATTTTACGATGACATATAAAAATTACAATAATAATAATTAAATTACACATCACCTTTTTTTTTGTCGTCATTCTTCCATCCTGCAAAACCCACATGAGCATGATATCAACGATAAATCACTGGCATGGCTTCCACCCTAATCAATCATAATTCTCATTTTTCAGTTTCCCATTTACATCTAACAATAATTACAATTTGCAATTGAAATAAAAAGGTCTAGAAACATGTATTCATTGCATTTCATTTTTCTTCATTTTGTAACCCAGGAGAGAGAACGAGAAAGGAAGAGAGAGAAAACACCGTTTTGTCAAAAGCTCTAATGCACACAACAAGCTACATTATATTGTTTTAAATAGTTAGTTACATGTGTTAAGAGTTTCGGGGTGATTTGGCAACCCTACGAGGGTCCTGACTTTTATTTTTACATTTTCTCACTAGTTACAAAACGTTCAAAACGGGCTTGGAGGCTAAGAAACTGCTTCCAAAAGTTATCTTCCAATGAGAACGCACACCATGATTAAATTTCCATGTGTCCCCAGATATACCAAGAATTCATAACATCTGACGGAATTGAAAAAGAGAGAACGTTTTGCGTTTGGCGGCTAGTTTTCCAGGGCCACTTTGGTTTTAGTTCACCCAGTTGTAAAATAACAAAAGTTAGCTCGAGGGCCCATAAAAACGCGTCCAAAATGAACATTCGATGGAGGAGCACGCAACGAGACATCTCCTACTAGTTCCTTTTATATAAGGAGAATTCATCAGAGTTGACGGGATTGAGAAATAGTAAACCATTTTCAAACGGCGTCAAGTTTTTTGGAGCGACAAGACAAAATTGGTCTAGTTTGACCTCGTCAAACTGTGACCGGAGGCCTATAAAATGGCTTCGCTAAACTATCCCGAAAAGTGATCTTTCCTATATTGAATGTTCCATCCATTTTCATAGTATAAACGCTAGAGGTTTGCGAAGACGGGAAGTAATTTCTCCCTCCAGGTTTCAAATGACAGTTCCAGACGAAAGCCAACTTTCTAGATTTGACAGCTTTCTACTGTTGTAAACCAGTGTAACAGGGCTCTATAAGAGCATCAAAAGGATGTCATATGTTCATTTTGGGTCAAACCAAAGGTCAAGGTGACTCCTCGTATACCAAGGTACATGAATGAAACTTCACATCTCGTTTCTAGAGTTGCGAAGGGTACTTAGTGAGTCTCCGAAAATTACAAAATTTAACTATTTAAAACAAGGAGAAGGTCAACTTTATCAATGGGGAGTCAAATTCGTCTAGTCGATAAAACAATATTGGAGTGATCAAGATGGGTAAGAGTTTTCTAAATCATCTCGAAGTGAGGGTGATAGTTCATGGTTTAAAGTAGACGAGTTATAATGACTTCATGAGTTACGACACGACAATTTATTGTTTTGCAACGAGTTGAAGGGACATTTAACTGTATTTAAATTGCTTATAATTTAAAATTCTATTTAGTTGCAAAAGAGAACTAAAACACGAGAGTTATGAGAGGTAAGGGAAGAAGAACCATGCCTGGAGAACGAAGTCGGTCGAAGCCACAGGCTTGGGTTCAGTCTCTTGCTTGGGCACTTTGTCAACCAGTTCACAAGAGTCCTCAGCTCCACCATTTTGCATACACGTCTACCAGGGAAGTTGCATTGCAAATGAAAACATCTTGTTTTCTATGCCTTGATGGTTTTTACAACAGAGTAAGTAGTTGCTTGAGCGTTTCTGAAACCTTTTAAATAGATCCATTATGTGCCTATCTTGCAATCTTGGCATTCCATGAGGTAACATTTCTTTGAGGCGTTTTGTCAAACAGTTGACATTTTTGTATACATATCTGCCATAACACCTACAACTACAAAGCATCTGCCAAATTTCCCAACCTTGATGAAGCCCTTGAGATCACATTTTTATTTTACTCGAACCAAGCAAAAACATCCTCACAACCGCCACAGGTTGATGGTCAGGGTAGGTTCCATAAGACCACATCTCTTTGAGGCATTCTGACAACCAGTCCAACGCCTTTTAACAGACCCATTTTTTTGCATATCCTGCTATCATTGCAGTCCAGGAGACCACATATCTTTCAGGTATTTTGTCAAACAGTTCACATGCGTTGTGTATGCCTTCACATTTTGCATACAAGCTGATTTGGGTACCTGACAAGACATTAAAGGATATTATCTCCCCATGATGCTTTGATGGATGTCCATGCGCAGTTCTAAAGCTCCCATTTTGACAACAACTGGGAGGTTATCAGCAAAGGTTGTGGGGTGTGGCTTCCAACCTGCCAACCATATTTTGCTTGGAAAAGTTCCAATGCAGTTTCAACAAAACCATTTTGTGCATATCCCGAAATCATTGCAGTCCATGGAACCACATTTCTTCCACGCATTTAGTCAAATAGATCACATGCTTCCATGTTTTGCATATGAATCTACTAGGGCACATGCATTGCAACATCTGACAAAGTTCCTTGGCCATTTTTGCTTGGATGGGAGCCCACGCAGGTTTGGGCGCGGCTGGGAGGATGTTGGCAATGTGGCAACTACACAGACCAAAAATCCTCCTCCATTTTGTTTTGATGAGCGTCCATACTTTACACCCAAATATTTTGGCATCTGCAACAACCTCTGACCAAAATCCCTCTCTCCAATGCTTGTTTTTTTCCACGCAGGAGTGTGTGGCGCGGCCTGGGAGAATGCTGAAACGGTTGTGGAGTCTGGCTGTACGCGCATCAACTACATTTGCTTGATAGTTTCCAAGGCCTCTTCAACAAACTCATTCTGAGCAGATTCCTATGCCCCCAAGCCAGCCATCCCATGCCCAAAACTAACTCATTCCAAAAGCCAAAAAGACAAAACCCTAACTGCGTTTTCTTTTTTTTTTTTTTTTTTTTGGACTTTTTCACCTTCTTCCACTTTGCCCTAAACCACCCAACATTCACGGCATTTCAATTTTATTTTTAATTCCTTTTAAATTTATTTATCTATTTCTTTTTGTTTGTTTTAATCAAAAACGTCATAAAACCCTACAACGAAGTAGACAAATAAATCAACTATAACTTAAAGTCAATCCATTACCAGAGGTGAAATTTTGACACACTGACGCGAGTGATCGAAGTTAGCGATATGAGTTATAATAGTATTATAAACATTATTTTAATAATTTTACGGCTTAATAAAGATAATAATTATTAATCCTATTAATGTCGATGACCCGACAAACTCGAAGAGCCAAGAACCAAATTTTTCCTTAACCGGATAACCGTCCATGATGCTACGGGGTCCACAGTTTGGGGTGTCGACAATGACCCGACAGGCAAGAAGGAGAGGGAAGGTGAAAAATCTTCACTATGACCTGGACACGGTCAACAATGGTCAATGAAAGCACACACACACAAGTCTCCCAGGCTTAGCAACAAGGTCGTCATGCTCTGGGGATTGGGAAACATCACACGGGGCATTACATCCTCCTCCCCTTAAGAAAGCATCGTCCCCGATGCGACATACAATGAAGAAGGAGAAATGGTAAACAACAGGGAACGAATAAGGCGAAGGCATGCGCTAGGGTTAAGATTTCAGACACAAAGGCATGGTCACGGGGTGGCCCTAGGAACAATAGGTAGAAATTTCAACTTTCAAGGTTCTGTGAAGATTGAGTTCTCTCTTATTCGTTATTTCATTAATCTCTTTCCATTAACATTATTCTTAATTCAAGTCCTTTAAAATTTCATTTTTATTGAATTTTAGTTTATTCATTCCTGTGGGTTCCCATCATGAACTACAGTCACAACACCCTACCAGGGTCATACACAACACCAAATTTCCACAACATACTTTTACATACTTTCACGACCATATCACATCACAAGGGTTTCACCAACCATGGAAAGACAACAAGTAGACCACATAACAATTAATTTCCAACAATTATGCCCTAGACATAGATCTAGTACACACATATGACTGACAAACCGGTCAACACGCTGATACATATACAACAGGTATCACATGACCCAAAACAATCCATGACTATAACAACATAGTTCCAATCCAATATCCAAAAGTCCATACCAACCAAGGGGAGAGTCAAGCCTCATACATAACCAGGTGTCAAAAAGACTCACACAGGTATACATAACTCACTATACCAACTCCCCACATAACAAGACATCACGAAACAAACCCTAGATATCTCCAAAAGTACCAGGTAAAACTCCATATATCTCCTGAAGTATCATAAAGCAACTCCATATACTCCCCAAAGCATCACTAGATAATCTCCATATGCCTCCCAAAGAGAAAGAAACATAGTGTCAAAACCAAGTCGGGTCACTCAACCATAGAGCCCCGTCTCCTTTCTCCTTTTAATGAGGTTGGGTCACCCTATGGCCCTGGGCACATAGAGCCCCGTCACCCCCAACCCAAGTGACATAATAACTCATGGTTCAACAACCCGCTAGTTATCTGTAACTCCTTGGGGTGTACCCCCATACAACGAAGCGGGTCCATAGGTTTAACCACTCCATGGTAAATCCCATGACCCTATTCTAACACATTATGACATTAGAACCAGCATAACAATCCATTCAAATGCCAAGTGGCAAAATCAAAAGCCTTGGGCTAGGCTACAAAACTCTCAAACATGAAAAGAAAGTTTTAAAACCAAGAAAAACAAATGGCTAATTAGCCTTGGTTAGTACAAAATCCAAATGTTAATGAAACAATCAAATAAATTCCCAAAATATAAGAACATGTCAATCAAGAAAATCGCTGGTTCTAGCGAAAAGAGAAAGATTAATTTACGAATAAAATACGTAATGAGAAAATAGCACATCACAATCACTATGTGGCCTCATACCGCCACCAAAGGGGTACTCATCGAGTTGTTGGCACTCGGACATCGAGCCTCAGCTCGTGAAAATATACATGTAACCAGAAATGAGTATGTCAAATAATGTAACTATCATCATCTCTGCTGAATCATCCCTCCATACTCCCACAAGGATCAACATAGTCAAAATCACATAGGATTATTCAATGAACAATCTAATAGGAAAGAGTAGGGGACACAAGGTTGCATAAGTTGAGCCTAAGGTGGTGTGCACCCACAATATACTGAGCAAGCTTAAAGTATACTAAACAGATAGAAGTGGATTTTCAGTCTATATAAGACTCCACTTCCTCACTCGTACTCGGCTCAAGATTATGAAAACTTGGTCCACGCCTCCTCTCTCCACACATACACTCTTGATAGTTTATCCCCTTAGGGTAGTCTAGTGTAGGGTCCATGACATACACATAACTACATCACTAACACAATGGTAATTCACACACAACAACCATAACGTATTACGCATGGTATATATATACGGGTATAACACAATCATACATTCACCGGGTGTAATACATCACTTTACCACATTCTGCACCCAAAGTGCAATCACTACACAATAGGGTTCATAGGCTCACTGTATGCCCCTATATCACAACATGAATCATTACATATTACACAAATCATACATACGATGGACATAGTAACATCACAACATAACATTCATTTGCTACATACAAAGTGATACACACATTTCTTCAAAACATGGTAAAACATCATGATACAATTCAATTCACTTTACATCAATCCAGTCATACAACATATCGACACACCCACATATCACAATATGCCACAATGCTCCAACACCCGTCATCCACATTAGAATTCTTTTTACACATTCCAAGCAGTAATTCACACGTGGACTCTTCATAGAATCCACACGAAGGAGAGAGAATACTCCCATCCCCAGCACATCAACATGATAACAAAAGCACACTAAGTGACATACACCTCATGTGCGTTCACACTATCACAATTACGACATAGATCACATCACTCTTAACACACATTACTCTTCCAATATTTATCACCATCATGAAACACTATCACCATCATGCAACCCATCATGTAACACCATCACTATCATGCAAAATCATCACAACTCCAATCCATCCCAGAGGTTCGAGAGCATGAACCTCGCTCTGATACCATATATAGTGCCCACACTTTACACACACAAATACAACAGTAAAATACTAGGATTTTTTTTTAATATACATTACTCATTGCAAAACGCCACAAGGACTCCAAGTAGGAAAACTCAACAACATATACGACACTTACATCAGTCATCAAATCACATAGACACATGACAACACCATATACCTGTCGATACCACACTTTCCCCAATGAACGAATGCTAGAAATAACATGACCACAATAAAAAGGGACTTAAGGATTGACAACCCACAACACAACATTACCATGGTTACATCTAGAGTACGTTAAACATCCAATAACATTATTATGTAAGCATAATTTTCTCCCTTTTTCCACCTACATGTTCTGAAAATTTGTTTCACATTTCACTTATTGTTCAACTAGTTAATTTTGCTCTTTACCCTTCTGACAATCTTCATAACTTACATAAGTATTTTCCATATTTCAAATTTTATACAAAATTCTAACTCTCTCATTCTTATGTTAAGATTATGCTTCCCAAAATGCTTATTCAATGTTTAGAATTTAACCTTGCTACACAAGTGAACCTAACGTGATGTCAAGATGAAATCTTGGGATTAAGGAAGACATAGATTTGAAATAGTTTTTTTTTTTTTCCAAAAACATCCATCGATCACGGAATAGTTATTTCACTACCATTATTATTATAGCTCAATAATTTGTTGAATTCCAAATTTGATTTTTATATGTATATCTTTTGTTTTCTCGACGTTTGGTCACACCAAGGTAATTTATATTCTTTGCAACGCATGAAAAAGTTTAATTAAGTTATAAGGACTCCAAAATTGACCTTAATCCTAATCTCCAATCTCGTGTGCAACATTATATGATATGCTCTTACATCGCACTAAGGTCTCGTTCTTAGCATCGTCTCAAAACAAAAGAGTTACGAAAGCACTTGTCTGACATCTTAAGGAAGTACATAGTTAGGAGCAATATAAACTACACAAGACACAAGAGATCTATGTTCACGAAGATCCCATACCTTTGCATTGCACGATTCCACATAAGAAATATTTTTATTCCTTAATGCCATACAATGACATAACAAGGATTAAGGGACAAGATCACAATTTCTAAGGTTCCCTAGAATCAACATCTTTCAACTCAATTTCGTATGCAAGGGGTTAAATTATAGTTTTCTACCCACAAGCTAACTTCCTAATCCACTAGGGTTTAGTTAAATTCCAATATATATATATATATATATATATATATATTTACTTAGGGTTTCAATCTCTATTATAGGTGTGATTAAGGTTAAAATGTATTTACCCTATAATCCTTTCGTGAAAGATCAAGGCACTAAATTTTCACAAGCCCAAGACAAGACATTTATCTACGAGGGACAAAAGGGTTCACTAACGAGAATGCAAGACATAGAACAACTATATCACGATCTTCATTTAGGTCGTTTGGATCCAATAGGGATTTCATTCACTGATGAAGTTAATTTCTAGATCTAATTTCGTAAGGCCCGGAAATCCAATAGGATACAAGGGAGTAATATCTCTACCTACTCCACAGATGGGAAGGTTACACCGCTTAGTCATTCCTTCTAACAAGGACTCATAAGGTGACTTCCAAGGCGGTCTTCACCACTCAGCCTGGTGTCAGACCTGAAGAGAGGACATTCTTCTCGTGATTACCAAAAACTAGAAGGAAACCGCATACTCGAGATAAAGTTGGACCATGTCATACCTAAAATATGGGTTCACGACCATGACGCTAACATAATGACTATGATGGTAAACTCCCACTAGGGTTTTATTTACCTAACCTAGGAGGTCTCATCGAGTGCAACGCTTAAGTTCGTTCTACGGTCTTAAATTTCTTATTTGGTAAAAAGGATCACACATGCAGGCAGTTATGCACGAATAATTTATTAAGGTTGAGTGTTTCCATTAAAACTCTGTTAATATGTTTCAAGTTAAGAAGATAACCCAATAATTAATTTAATCATTTATTGAATCGAGAGGGTACTACAACATATTAACTTCAATTTCAATTTACTATATATATATAACCCTTTTTCCATACACAACTAAGAAACAAATTGAACCGGTGGTTAGATGCACATTTCCTACGTATCCCTAAAACTAGCATCTCATGCATATTAAAAAATTTCAATTATAACTTTTTTGTAACAAGAGACTACATTAGATAGTTATTCATTTTACAATGACCTATAAAAATTACAATAATAATAATTAAATTACACATCACCTTTTTTTTGTCGTCATTCTTCCATCCTGCAAAACCCACGTGAGCATGATATCAACAATAAATCGTTGGCATGGCATCCACCCTAATCAATCATAATTATCATTTTTCAGTTTCCCATTTACATCTGACAATAATTACAATTTGCAATCGAAATAAAAAGGTCTAGAAACATGTATTCATTGCATTTCATTTTTCTTCATTTTGTAACCCAGGAGAGAGAAAGAGAAGGGAAGAGAGAGAAAACACTATTTTGTCAAAAGTTCTAATGCACACAAAAAGTTACATTATAGTGTTTTAAACAGTTAGTTACATGTGTTAAGAGTTTCCAGGGTGATTTGGCAACCCTACGAGGGTCCTACTGACTTTCTATTTTTACATTTTCTCACTAGTTACAAAACGTTCAAAACGGGCTCGGAGGCTAAGAAACTACTTCCAAAAGTTATCTTCCAATGAGAACGCACACCACAATTAACTTTCCACGTGTCCCTAGATATACCAAGAATTCATAACATCTGACGGAATTGAAAAAGAGCGAACGGTTTGTGTTTGGCGGCTAGTTTTCTGGGGCCACTGGTCGTAGTTCACCCAGTTGTAAAATAACAAAAGTTAGCTCGAGGGCCCAGAAAATTACGTCCAAAATGAACGTTCGATGGAGGAGCACGCAATGAGACATCTCCTACTAGTTCCCCTATATAAGGAGAATTCATCAGAGTCGACGGGACTGAGAACTAGTAAACCATTTTCAAACGGTGTCAAGTTTTCTGGAGTGACAAGACGAAATTGGTCCAGTTTGACCTCGTCAAACTACGACCGAAGGCTTACAAAATGGCTTCGCCAAACTATCCCGAAAAGTGCTCTTTCCTATATTGAATGTTCCATGCATTTTTCTAGTATAAACGCTAGAGGTTTGCGAAGACGGGAAGTAATTTCTCCATCCAGGTTTCAAATGACAGTCCTGCACGAAAGCCAACTTTCTAGATTTTGACTTTCTACTGCTGTAAACCAGTGTAATAGGGCTCCTATAAGAGCATCAAAAGGATGTCATATGTTCGTTTCGGGTCAAACAAAAGGTCAAGGTGACTCCTTGTATACCAAGGTACACGAATGAAACTTCACATCTCGTTTCCAGAGTTATAAAGGGTACTTAGTGAGTCTCCGAAAAATGCAAAATTTAACTATTTTAAACAAGAAGAAGGTCAACTTTATCAATGGGGAGTCAAATTCATCTGGTTGATAAAACAATATTGAAGCGATCAAGATGGGTAAGATTTTTCTAAATCATCTCGAAGTGAGGGTGATAGTTCATGGTTTAAAGTAGACGAGTTATAATGACGTCATGAGTTACGACACGACAATTTATTGTTTTGCAACGAGTTGAAGGGACATTTAACTGTATTAAAATTTCTAATAATTTAAAATTCTATTTAGTTGCAAAAGAGAACTAAAACACGAGAGTTATGAGAGGTAAGGGAAGAAGAACCATGCCTAGAGAATGAAGTCGGTCGAAGCCGCAGGCTTGGGTTCAGTCTCTTGCTTGGGCACTTCACAACCAGTCCACGAGCGTCCTCAGCTCCACCATTTTGCATACACATCTACCAGGGAAGTTGCATTGCAAACGAAAACATCTTGTTTTCTATGCCTTGATGGTTTTTCCAATCAGAGTAAGTAGTTGCTTGAGCGTTTCTAAAACCTTTTGAACAGATCCATTATGTGCCTATCTTGCAATCTTGGCATTCCATGAGGCAACATTTCTTTGAGGCGTTTTGTCAAACAATTGACATTTTTGTATACATATCTGCCATAACACCTGCAACTACAACATCTGCCAAATGTCCCAACCCTGACTGAAGCCCTTGAGATCACATTTTTATTTTACTCGAACCAAGCAAAAACATCCTCACAACCACCACAAGGTTGATGGTCAGGGTAGGTTCCATAAGACCACATCTCTTTGAGGCATTTCGATAACCTACCCAATGCCTTTTAATGAGACTCCATTTTTTTGCATATCCGCTATCATTGCGAGTCTAAGAGACCGCATATCTTTCAGGTATTTTGTCAAACAGTTCACATGCGTTGTGTATGCCTTCACATTTTGCATACAAGCTGATCTGGGTACCTGACAAGACATTAAAGGATATTATCTCCCCATGATGCTTTGATGGATGTCCATGCGCAGTTCTAAAGCTCCCATTTTGATAGTAGCTGGGAGGTTATCAGCAAAGGTTGTGGGGTGTGGCTTCCAACCTGCCAACCGTATTTTGCTTGGAAAAGTTCCAATGCAGTTTCAACAAAACCATTTTGTGCATATCCCGAAATCATTGCAGTCCATGGAACCGCATTTCTCCCACGCATTTAGTTGAACAGATCACATGCTTCCACGTTTTACATATGCATCTACTAGGGCACTTGCGACTGCAACATCTGACAAAGTTCCTTGGCCATTTTTTTCTTGGATGGGAGCCCACACAGATTTGGGCGTGGTGGGAGGATGCTTTGGCAACGTGGCAACTATACGACCAAAATCCTTCTCCATTTTTTTTTGATGAGCATCCATACTCTGTCCCCAAATATTTTGGCGTCTGCAACAACATCTGACCAAAATCCCTCTCTCCAATGCTTTTTTTTTCCACGCAGGAGTGCGTGGCGCGGCTGGGAGAATGTTGAAACGGTTGTGGAGTCTGGATGTATGCACATCAACTGCATTTGCTTGATAGTTTCCAAGGCCTCTTCAACAAACTCATTTTGAGCATATTCCTACGCTTCCAAGCTAGCCGCCCCATGCACAAAACTAACTCATTCCAAAAGCCAAAAATACAAAACCCTAACTGCGTTTTCTTTTTTTTTTTGGACTTTTCGCCTTCTTCCACTTTGTCCTAAACCGCCCAACATTCACGGCATTTCAATTTTATTTTTAATTCCTTTTAAATTTATTTATCTATTTCTTTTTTGTTTGTTTTAATCAAAAACGTCATAAAACCCTACAACGAAGTAGACGAATACATCAACTATAACTTAAATTCAATCCATTACCAGAGGTGAAATTTCGACACACAAGCGACTGATTGAAGTCGGTGATATGAGTTATAATAGTATTATAAACATTATTTGAATAATTTTATGGCTTAATAAAGATAATAATTATTAATCCTGTTAATGTCAACGACTTTGATGAACTTGAAGAGCCGAGAACCAAAATTTTGCTTTTTAAGGGATAACCGCCTATGATGCTACGGGGTCCACGGTTTGGGGGTGTCGAAACGACCCGACTGGGCAAGAAGGAGAGGGAAGGTGAAAAATCTTTACCGAGACCTAGACACGGTCAACAACGGTCAACGCAAGCACATGCAAACTAGTCTCTCAAAGCTTAACAACAAGGTTTTCATGCTGGGGACCTGGGAAACATCACACGGGCATTACAAAAATGAATAGAGGGAAAATTGAACATTGAGACCATGTTCTAGTTCCCCCCCCCTCAATGTGAACATTTCACTTATTCAAACAGGAACTTTTAAATCATATTGCACACAACCAAAATAGAATACAAATCTGAAATAAAACACACACACACACACACACACACACACACACACACACACACACACACACACACGCCACCACAGACCACATGCGGCCCAATCATTGGTGACTGACGAGAGGTCGCTGATTGACCTCCAGCATCCGTCGCCTCCATCCTCCAATAAATGCACTCTTTACTTACTACAAGAAGTCTTCATCACTTTGTTGACCATTTGTGTCCTCATCATCGAGTTGGGAGAATTCATATCCCAATCACTTTCTTCGTCTCTGTTTTTTAAGAAATGAAGGCTTTATCCTTCAAATTACCATCAATTAAATCTTGTGCTCTTTTCTTACAATACATAATACCATGTCCAGGAACATTACAATAGTGACAAAGAAATTTTTGTGGACCTTGGGAGGTTGATTTTTGTTTAAAAGAAGGCTTGAATTTTCCTTTAGCATATGATTTGTTTCTACCATACATTGCAGTTTCTTCTAGATTAATCTTCTTGGTTCTATTTTCTTCTTCTATCAGAGAAGAAATTAAATCCTCTAGACTCGGATTTATTTTGCTCAAAGTGAATACCATATTAGAATAGCTAGGAGGCATGCTATTAAGTAATACCACTTTTACATCATCATCAAGAACATCAACTTTGATTCCAGCTAATTGATTTGAAATAGAATGAAACTTACTGATATGTTCCAACATACTTTCTCCTTCCTCCATTTTGAGTCCAAACAACTTTTGCTCGAGTGCCACTGTTGCGCTCTCTACTTGTGACCCAAAAAGTTTGCTCAATGTTGTCCTGATCAAATGTGATGTCTTTGTTAGATCTATGTGATGCAGAGTAGGCATCAGATAAACCTAGGCCAATAATCGTTGTTGCTTTTCGATCCTTGCTATCCCATTCTGCTGCTTCATCTATGTCATGTGGTTTATTGATTTTTCCTCTACAATCTCCCATAGATATTTGTTAATCAACAATAATTTAATTCTAACCTGCCATGTATGGAAATATTTGCCTTGGAATTTTTCAATTCGTATTAACTTATTGATAGTAAAACAATGGACGTTGGTTTCCACCAAAAATGTGTCCACGAGTCAATTTTTTTGTCAAAATTTTTGATATTATAATGCAAAGAGCTAAAAAAACACATTTTAAAAAAATTATCGTCTCAATATGAGTTACCAATCTGAAAGTTATGGTAACTAAAATTTTTAAATCCAACATCTTTCCAGACCCCTTTCCAAAAATGGAATTTTGTTTCGCTTGTGTTTAGATTTCTAACTCACGAAGTTTCATGATTTCATGATGTGTGGAAAAATAACATTAACAAAACAATGGCATCGAAGGATAACAATAATTATTACTCACAATTTTCGCAATTGGGTGAAAATAAAGTGACACCAAGGAGCAGATCACGATGGATGGCGAGTGTGCACCAAACGCAATGGAAAATGTCATGTAGTAGAATGAGCATTACGAGAATCCGCAGCCCAAAATCAATTGTCCACCATTTTGTTGTGATATATTTACACACGAGATTCAATGGCAGATGTTTGAAATGATTTGACTACATTGAATATGGATAAGAAGCTGATCTGATACCACTGATAAAAACTACACAATAATATGAGAAATAAACACCGAATAATAATATATAGAAATTAAGAATTCATTCGGGATATCAATTACAATGATAGAGGTTACATTTTATAATGTTTGATCTCCTACAAAGGTGGAGTCAAACTTCATCTTCAATCCATCATATCACCTGTCCATGAATCTCTCAACCTATCTCCTAATATCTCTCAAACCAAAATAGCTACGTGAGTTGTTTATTCAACAAGTTCACTTACACACAACTATTAACTATAGTATTAATATGAGTTATATTAACTCATTATTAATAATATTACAATTTATTAATAATGTTACACAATATATTTGTAACATTCACTCCCCTATTGTTAACATTATTAATTCCCATATACACTCCCTAATGTTGACAATGTATAAAAAATAATCACACTTCCTTTTGCAGCTTGTCGCCTACGTGTGCTCATGATCTGGATGGTTTTGTAGGACATCCAACAACTTGCAAGGATGGTTTTACAAGGACAGCCAAAAACCTCAACAAGGATGGTTTTACAGACAACCAACAACCTAAAACAAAGGATGATTGTTTTACGGGACAACCAACAACCCAAAATCATGATGTGGCTTTTCCTTTGTGCTTTCGTCTATCCACTATGTCTTTCTTCAGGGAATATGTAGGAACCACTGCTTACTGAATATAAAATGAATAGAAGGAAAATTGAACATTGAGACCATGTTCCAGTTCCCCCCCTCAATGTGAACATTTCACTTATTTAAACATTAACTTTGAAATCATATTGCACACAATCTGAAATAAAATGCAAATTTGAAATAAAACACACACACACACACACACACACACACACACACACACACACACACACACACACAGTGCCACCACACTTCGTGTGGCCTTGTTGTTGGTGACCAACGAGAGGTCATTGATTGACCTCCAGCCTCCGTCCTCCAATAAATGCACTCTTTATTTAATACAAGAAGTCTTCATCACTTTTTTGAGCATTTGTTTCCTCATTATCAGAGTGGGGAGAATTCATATCCCAATCACTTTCTTCGTCTCTGTTTTCAGAAATGAAGGCTTTATCCTTCAAATTACCATCAATTAAATCTTGTGCTCTTTTCTTACAATACATAATACCATGTCCAGAACATTACAATAGTGACAAAGAAATTTTTGTGGACCTTGGGAGGTTGATTTTTGTTTAAAAGAAGGCTTGAATTTTCCTTTAGCATATGATTTGTTTCTACCATACATTGTAGTTTCTTCTAGATCAATCTTCTTGGTTCTATTTTTGTTTTTCTTCTATCGAGAGAAGAAATTAAATCCTCTAGACTCGGATTTATTTTTCTCTAAGTGAATACCATATTAGAATAGCTAGGAGGCATGTTATTAAGTAATACCACTTTTGCATCATCATCAAGAACATCAACTTTGATTCCAGCTAATTGATTTTAAATAGAACGAAACTTACTAATATGTTCCACCATACTTTCTCCTTCCTCCATTTTGAGTCCGAACAACTTTTTCCTGTGTGCCACTATTGCGCTCTCTGCTTGTGACCCAAAAATTTTGCTCAATGTTGTCCAGATCAAATGTGATGTCTTTGTTAGATCTATATGATGCAGGTAGGCATCAGATAAACCTAGGCCAATAATCGTTGTTGCTTTCCCATTTGGCAACATGTATTTTGCTTCATCTATGTCATGTGGTTTATTGATTTTTCCTCTACAATCTCCCATATATATTTGTTAATAAAAATAATTGATTTCTAACCTGCCATGTATGGAAATATTTTCCTTAGAAATTTTCAATTCGTATCAACTTATCCATAGTAAAGCAACGGACGCGTCGGTTTCCACCGAAAATGCGTCCACGAAACAAATTTTTTTGTCACAATTTTTGATATTATCAATGCAAAGAGCTAAAAAACACACATTAAAAAAAAAAAAAAAAAATCGTCTCAATCTATGTTACCAAAATTTGAAAGTTATGGTAACTAAAATTTTAAATCCAACATCTTTCCGGACCCCTTTCCAAAAATGGAATTTCTTTTCTAGTTGTGTTTTTTTACTACGTCCAAAAATGGTAAAAAGCGAACATGAAGATTTGTAACTCAAGGTTTCATGATTTCTGCATTGCGTGGAAAAATAACATTAACAAAAAGCTTTCCGAAAGGATAACAATAATTATTACTCGCTTTTCATTGGGTGAAAATACATTTTGTGACACCGAAGGAGCAGATCACGATGGATGGTGAGTGTGCACCAAATGCAACAGAAAATGTCATGTAGTAGAATGAGCACTACAGAATCCGCAGACCAAAATCAATTGTCCACCATTTCGTTGTGATATATTTGCTCATGGGCTTCAATGGCGTATGCTTGAAATGATTTGACTACATTGAATATGGATCAGAAGTTCCTCTCGATACCAAATTGATAAAAATTGCACAAAAATATGAGAAATAAACATCGAATAAAAATATATAGAAATTAAGAATTCATTTGGGATATCAATTACAATGATAGAGGTTACATTTCATAATGTTTGATCTCCTACAAAGGTGGATTCAAACTTCATCTTCCATCCCTCATATCACTCTCCATGAATCTCTCAAACCTATCTCCTAATAACTCTCAAACCAAAATAGCTACGTGAGTTGTTTATTCAAAAAACTTCACTCACACACAACTATTAACTATATTATTAATATGAGATGTATTAACTCATTATTAATAATGTTACATAATTTATTAATAATGTTACACAATATATTTGTAACATTCACTCCCCTATTGTTAACATTATTAATTCCCATATACACTCCCCTAATGTTGACAATGTAGAAAAAATAATCACAGTTCCTTTTGTAGCTTATCGCCTATGCATGCTCATGATCTGGATGGTTTTGTAGGATAACCAACAACCTAAAAGGATGGTTTTACAAGGACAGCCAACAACCTCAATATGGATGGTTTTACAGGACAACCAATAACCTAAAACAAAGGATGGTTTTACAGGACAACCAACAACCCAAAAATCATGTTGCTACTTTTCCTTTGTGCTTTCATCTATCCACTATGTCTTTCCTTTAGGGAATATGTAGGAACCACTGCTTACTAAATACAAAATGAATAGAGGGAAAATTGAACATTGATACCATGTTCCAATTCCCCCTTAATGTGAACATTTCACTTATTCAAACATGAACTTTGAAATCATATTGCACACAAAAGAAATAAAATGCAAATTTGAAATAAAACACACACACACACACTACCACCATAGCTTCGTGTGGCCCCATCATTGGTGACTGATGAGAGGTCGTTGATTGACTTCAGCCTCCATTGCCTCCATCCTCCAATAAAAGCACTCTTTACTTAATACAAGAAGTCTTCATCACTTTCTTGAGTATTTATTTTCTCATTATCAAAGTGGTGATAATTCATATCCCAATCACTTTCTTCATCTCAGATTGATTTTCAGAAATGAAGGCTTTATCCTTCAAATTACCATCAATTAAATCTTGTGCTATTTTCTTACAATACATAATACCGTGTCGGGAACATTACAATAGTGACAAAGAAATTTTTGTGGACCTTGGGAGGTTGATTTTTGTTTAAAAGAAGGCTTGAATTTTCCTTTAGAATATGATTTGTTTTACCATACATTGCTAGTTTCATCTAGATCAATCTTCTTGGTTCTATTTTCTTCTGGTAAAGAGAAGAAATTAAATCCTCTAGACTCGGATTTATTTTTCTCAAAGTGAATACCATATTAGAATAGCTAGGAGGCATGTCTATTAAGTAATACCACTTTTGCATCATCATCAAGAACATCAACTTTGATTCCAGCCAATTGATTTGAAATAGAACGAAACTTATTGATATGTTCCACCATACTTTCTCCTTCCTCCATTTTGAGTCCGAACAACTTTTACTTGAGTGCCACTGTTGTGATCTCTGCTTATGACCCAAAAAGTTTGCTCAATGTTTTCCAGATCAAATGTGATTTCTTTGTTAGATCTATGTGATGAAGGTAGGCATCAGATAAACCTAGGCCAATAATCGTTGTTGCTTTATTTTTTGCTTCATCTACGCCATGTGGTTTATTGATTTTTCTCTCTACAATCTCCCATAGATATTTGTTAATCAACAATAATTGAGTTCTAACCTGCCATGTATGGAAATATTTTCCTTAGAATTTTTCAATTCGTATCAACTTATCCATAGTAAAACAATGGACGTCGGTTTCCACCAAAAATGAGTCCACGAGTCAATTTTTTTTTGTCACATTTTTTGATATTATCAATGCAAAGAGCTAAAAAAAACACACATTTAAAAAAAAAAATCTTCTCAACTGAGTTATTAGCCGAAAGTTATGGTAAATACAAATTTTAAATCCAACATCTTTCTGAACCCCTTTCCAAAAATGATTTTTTTTTTCTATTTGTGTTATTTTTACTACGTCCAAAAATGGCAAAAATAACATAAGATTTCTAACTCACGGTTTCATGATTTCCGCGATTTCGTGGAAAAATAACATTAAAAAAATAGTGACGCGAAGAATAACAATAATTATTACTCACAATAAAACAATTTTCACAATTGGGTGAAAATACAGTGATGCCGAAGGAGCAGATCACGTTGGACGGCGAGTGTGCACCAAACGCGATAGAAAATGTGATGTAGTAGAATGAGCAATGCGAGAAAAGTAGACCAAAATCAATTGTCCACCATTTCATTGTGATAGATTTGCTCATGGGCTTCAATGGCTGATGCTTGGAATGATTCGACTACATTGAATATGGATCGGATTACTCGATACTTTTGTTTGATAAAAACTACACAATAATACGAGAAATAAACACCAAATAATATATATAGAAATTGAATTCATCAGGGACATCAATTATAATGATAGAGGTTAAATTTTATAATGTTTTATCTCCTACAAAGGTGGAGTCAAACTTCATCTTCAATCCCTCATATCACTCTCCATGAATCTCTCCAACCTATCTCCTAATATCTCTTAAAACAAAATAGCTATGTGAGTTGTTTATGCAACAACTTCACTCACACACAAATTACTATATTATTAATATGAGTTGTATTAACTCATTATTAATAATGTTACACAATATATTTGTAACATTCACTCCCCTATTTTTAACATTATTAATTCCCATATACACTCCCCTAATGTTGACAATGTAGAAAAAATAATCACACTTCCTTTTGCAACTTGTCGCCTATGCGTGCTCATGATCTGGATGGTTTTTTAGGACAGCCACAACCTACAAGGATGGTTTTACCAATGTGAAAGAAAGCCAACAACCTCAACATGGATGGTTTTACAGGGACAACCAAAACCTAAAATAAAGGATGGTTTTACAAGACAAGCAACAACCCAAAATCATGTTGCTTTTCCTTTGTGCTTTCATCTGTCCACTATGTCTTTCCTTCAGGGAATATGTAGGAACCACTACTTACTGAATACAAAATGAATAGAGGGAAAATTGAACATTGAGACCATGTTCTAGTTCCCCCCCTCAATGTGAACATTTCACTTATTCAAACAGAACTTTGAAATCATATTGCACACAACTGAAATAAACTGCAAATCTGAAATAAAAAACACATACACACACATTGCCACCACAGCTTCGTGCGGCCCCATCGTTGGTGACTGATGAGAGGTCACTGATTGACCTCTAGCCTCCGTTGCCTCCGTCCTCCAATAAATGCACTCTTTACTTAATACAAGAAGTCTTCATCACTTTGCTGAGCATTTATTTCCTCATTATCAGAGTGGGGAGAATTCATATCCCAATCACTTTCTTCGCTTTGTTTTTAGAAATGAAGGCTTTATCCTTCAAATTACCATCAATTAAATCTTGTGTTCTTTTCTTACAATACATAATACCATGTCCAGGAACATTAAAATAGTGACAAAGAATTTTTTGTGGACCTTGGGAGGTTGATTTTTGTTTAAAAGAAGGCTTGAATTTCCTTTAGCATATGATTTGTTTCTACCATACATTGCAGTTTCTTCTAGATCAATCTTCTTGGTTCTATTTTCTTCTTCTATCAGAGAAGAAATTAAATCCTCTAGACTTGGATTTATTTTGCTCAAAGTGAATACCATATTAGAATAGCTAGGAGGCATGCTATTAAGTAATAGCGCTTTTGCATCATCATCAAGAACATCAACTTTGATTCCAGCTAATTGATTTGAAATAGAACAAAACTTACTAATATGTTCCACCATAATTTCTCCTTCCTCCATTTTGAGTCCGAACAAATTTTGCTTGAGTGCCACTATTGCGCTCTCTGCTTGTGACCCAAAAAGTTTGCTCAATGTTGTCCAGATCAAATGTGATGTCTTTGTTAGATCTATGTGATGCAGGTAGGCATCAGATAAACCTAGGCCAATAATCTGTTGCTTTTTGATCCTTGCTTTCCCATTTTGTTGCTTCATCTACGTCATGTGGTTTATTGATTTTTCCTTCTACAATCTCCCATAGATCTTTGTTAATCAACAACAATTGAGTTCTAACCTGCCATGTATGGAAATATTTTCCTTTGAATTTTTCAATTCGTATCAACTTATCCATAGTAAAACAATGGACATCAGTTTCCATCGAAAATGTGTCCGCAAGTCAATTTTTTTTTACAATTTTTGATATTATCAATGTAAAGAGCTCAAAAAACAGACATTTTTAAAAAAATATCATCTCAATCTGAGTTACCAGTTGAAAGTTATGGTAACTAAAAATTTTAAATCCAACATCTTTCCGGACCCCTTTCCAAAAATGGAATTTTTTTTATTTCGTGTTTTTTTAACTACATCCAAAAATGGAAAAAATAGAAAAGAAGATTTCTAACTCACGATTTCACAATTTTTGCTAATAAGATTGCATGGAAAATAACATTAACAAAAATTTTGGTTGAAGTGATGCCGAAGGATAACAATAATTATAACTCACAATTTTCACAATTGGGTGAAAATACAGTGACATGCCGAAGGAGCAGATCATGATGGACGGCGAGTGTGCACCAAACGCAACAGAAAATGTCATGTAGTAGAATGAGCACTACAGAATCCAACCCAAAATCAATTGTATCCACCATTTTGTTGTGATATATTTACACATGGGCTTCAATGGCGGATGTTTGAAATGATTTGACTACATTGAATATGGATAAGAAGTTGATCGATACCACTTATAAAAACGCACAATAATATGAGAAATAAACACCGAATAATAATATATAGAAATTAAGAATTCGTTCGGGATATCAATTACAATGATAGAGGTTACATTTTATAATGTTTTATCTCCTACAAAGGTGGAGTCAAACTTCATCTTCAATCCATCATATCACTCTCCATGAATCTCTCAAACCTATCTCCTAATATCTCTCAAACCAAAATAGCTACGTGAGTTGTTTATTCAACAACTTCATTGACACACAACTATTAACTATATTATTAATATGAGTTGTATTAACTCATTAGTAATAATATTACAATTTATTAATAATGTTACACAATATATTTTTACAATTGTGATAATATAGTAGCATATGTGGCGGCCGAGAGAATACTATATGAGACACATACATCACTCTTTTGGAACCCTTGTGTGGCCCATTTCCTTGACCTTCATTTAGAGGACATAGGGAAAATTGATTGGGTAAGAATGGTTATAGAAGATGTAAGAAATATAACCAAGTACATATATAATCACCTTTGGGTTTTTAGCTTGATAAAAGAGCACACTAAGGGGAAATAACTTGTATGAGAGGGTGTCATAATGTTTGTAACTAACTTCCTAACATTACAAAGTATTTCTAGTTTGTTGACATCGTTAAAGAAAATGTTTTTGAGTCAAACATGGCTAGAATCAAAATATTAAAAGAAATCCGATAAAGGATCGTAAAAGGTAATTTTTGAGGATGTCTTTGCGAATACGATTATGGAGATCATCAAGGTAACTTCAAACTTCAAAGAAGTATTAAATTTATTCCTTTATTTTCATTTTTAAAATGTATTGTTATTTACTTTATTTGTAAGTTTGTAACTTTAAGTTTTACTCTATTTGTAGGTGCTTGGATTTGTTCATGAGGGTTTTGTGCTTAGTTGATGGGGAGAAAAAGCGCGGAATAAATTTAAGAGGCCACCGATAGGGCCAAAGAGGCCATCAAAATTATTATAGGGTGATATATCCATATTTGGTCCCTTTTGGGAGATAATTGATTGGAAGTGGAACAATCATCTCTACTAACCCATTCATTCAACGTGGTACTATCTCAACCCCGAGTTTTTATTTTTATGGATTCATAGATGTTAATGGGGAGGTTATAAATGACCTCTCAACATGCATCGTGTGAGGGACTTCATTACTTTAGAGTTATAAAATTACAAGAATACTATGGGAAGGCTCTTCTCTTAAATGTTAGATGTTTGAGGAGATCCAATCAACCAATATGAAACAAAAATAGAATATTTATTTATATTCGACAAGTTAGAAATTTAAAATTATTAATTACTTATAAAATTTTGATGATCTTATTATTAGGTTCTTAGTGGGAATATTGGGAAGGAAATAACTTCCATCTTCAAAAGCTATCCCTCTAATTTTTATCTCAACATTGTAGTATTTTTGAATGTGAGCACAACTAGAGTTTATTTGAGGCCATTCACACAAATAAGTGAAACAAGTGACTCAAAAACACTTCAATGACCTATTTTTGTTCAATCTAATCTTCAACTTCGTATAAGAAAGGGTGATGCCACATCACAAGAGTCTATTGATTTGGATGATATTAACCATATAATGACTGGGATGCACAAGCAGAGGAAATTTCCATGTTCACATAAGAAATATTGTTTCTTTCGAGAGGGAAGCTACGGTGGGAGAAACACAATAAAGAACATTAAATTGAATAAAATCCTTGGAGATGATTTTAAAATTGAATAGAGGATACACCACCATATACTATTAGGGTGGCACTATAGTCACAACCTTTGAGGAGTGAGAAATCACAATCGAGTGTGGGGACTAGAAATTCTCTCCAATATTTTTCTAGAACGGGGAAAGAGGAAAATGTAAATTATTGTAATTTGTAAGCTACATAGACGCAATTATGACGATAATTTTCAATGAAAATCATCATAAATTCATAATACTTATTAGTGGTATTTGTATTTGTATGATGATGTGATTTTTACTCAATTTGTATTCAAAACTAATA
Source organism: Taxus wallichiana var. yunnanensis (assembly GCA_018340775.1). Lineage (NCBI taxonomy): Eukaryota > Viridiplantae > Streptophyta > Pinopsida > Cupressales > Taxaceae > Taxus > Taxus wallichiana. The sequence continues at coordinate 939,976,771 of CM031235.1, read as the reverse complement.
GAAAACACTTCCCCAAAGTTTTAGAGATTCAGTTGATACATTTTGTAACTATATTTTGCATACATTTTGTTTTTAAAGAAAATTAGGTTTATTTAAGTTGTTGAGTATTTTCCGAGTCATTTTTTTTTCTTCGTTATACCGAGTATTGGTTGAGTAAAAGTATGTGAACTATGCTTCATTGTATTTGTATTTCATTATTTGGCCTATAAGAATCTAGGAAAGAGCATTTGCCCTTCCATGCTGAGTTTTCCCTCATCTTGGGGCTTTTCCAGGAATCATATCTTGTGTCACATTCTAAATTTTGTTCCATGATGTTATGTGTGTCTAATTCAGTCCATAAATATTGGTTTGAAAGCAATTTAAGCACTAGGAATCTCATTCACTAATAGAAATTATCTGTCATTTATATCATAAGATGCGGTATGACATAATTGTTGTGGTTTTGTGAGTTCTAAATAAAATTTACAAACTATTTTGGTATCAAAGCTGATTATATATCCTTGGGGTTTGTGGAAATTTATTCTTGTTTGGTTTATATGACAATGCCAATGTCACAAGGAAGAGATTTATTACATTGAAGTTTATAGATATCTACAAGAGAGTGGAATTGTAGGACAAGATAAATAGAATGAGGAGAGGAAGAATAGGCCCATAGAGTTACTGAGTCTTCTTACCCTTCCACTTGATTCATTTGATGTGATTTTCAGAAGTCCTTGTATGTTATAGATATGGTGTTCGTGAGGAGGAATAATGAATACATATGGTTCAAGGATGAAGTAAAATAAAACATTAAGGAAAACTAAAGTAAGCCTAAGATAACCCTAATAAGTTCCACCCAAGCAAAGTGTTTAATTTATAAAATCATCATTGTTTACTTAAATGTTGAAGGATAAACAATATGGAGTGGAAATTTATGAGGCTTCTAACGAGGAATTAAAGGGTTTAGATATTGTTGTCCTATGCTTTTACAAGTTATGTAGCCTAGAATTTACTGTGAATAACCTAGGCGCATTGGCACATCAATCGGCTCCCGAGGTGAGTGCTCACTGAAGCGCACAAAGGCACCATGTCCCTCTTTAGAGTTTCTTGTATAGAATGTTAGCATGATGGTGCATATAGGTATTCAAATTCATAACCAAGAGTAAAAAACACACGGTGCATAAACCAGATCTAGATCTTAGAGTATATGTAAGATGAACTAAACAATGACTATAACAAGATTTACCATGCAAGAACTAGATTCAGTCATGTTCAACACCATTATCTAGCCAATATGAACCATTGTATTAAATATTGTAAAACACATAAAGCTTCTTACATTACATAAGTATCTCCATGAGTCATGCACGTGAAAAAACTAGTAGCATAACTCTACAACTTGACACACTCTAAACCATACAAATAAATACACACACACACACACAGGGGTGGGGACTTGCCCTTCACCACCCATGCACTTCTCAAAATAGGTCACATGCTAATAATAGCCATGCACCTTTACAAAAGGATGCACAACATGCAAGTGCTCTTAAGAATAGACTTCCTATAGTTAACTCTAAGTAGAAATCCTATTATTAGCTTAAACTATGCATGGCGCTTAGTTGTTGCTTGTTCCCAAAATACCATTACATGGACCACAAGTCTTCATGTCTTTGTGTGCTCAGCACGCTAACTCCAAAAATAGCCTTTAAAATAGAAATGACTAAGTCTTAATCCTAGGTGCTTCAGATATATTGTAATGCCGCATGCTCTTTCAACACCCTACATTCACGCGCCCAACACTTAGGTCATTTTTGTTCATCCAACATTACCCCACACTAAAATGGATTTCCGCCATGATAATGGGTAATCACCTTGTCACTTCAAAGAATATAGGATAAATGAATGAAAGAACAAAGAATAAAGAATATGGTGAGTCATATTATTGTGTACCATTTTCTTCTTCTGGCAAAATAAATTCGGATATTCACTTTGAATTTCTCCCTCAAATTCATACCAGTCCTTAAGCATTGCATTTGCCTTGTCAGGGATGTCCACAATGACACCATATAACTCATCCAGAGTCATTTTTTCACCCTAAATTTTCAAAATTATAAGGATGTTGGCCATACCTAATACCATCCCTTCCATGACATCCACCTTCGTAGCAATGAGCTTCCCAATGCCTTTGATCCGATCCATGTGTTGTTTCCTCGTAGCATCCAGTGTGTCACATTTTGTCTCTACCAAGGTAACTCATTCTATGCACCCAAGTGTTTCATCCTTTGTTGCATGTAGACCTTCATTCTACTTTACCTTTGTCCTTGCCTATATTAAGTTATCAGGCACTATGCACATGGACAATACTGTATCTGCCTTCTTCATTTAATCTTTTATGGTTTGCAAAAAAACCTCATAGCTAGATATCTTCCTTGCAATCGAAGCATTGGCCCTCAATGCTTCTTTTGAAACATCCTTTGGTTTAAGAGGTGTACTGGTTCATCCTCTAAAAGTAAACAAATTGTTGTACTGAAGGTAATGTAGTTCCAACTTGAACTCCTCTGGCACCTTCTTCTAAAAATCGGGCCTTTTCTACAAGATTTCATCAACAATCTGCTTGGCCATCTTTTTGACATTTTGTGCCTTGACCACTACATTATCCCACTCCTGGGTGAGTCATTTGATTTCTCTATCCTTATCTTTCTTATTCCAAGAGCACCCGTATTGTTGTTGCCTTATCAATATTTTGGCATGCTACTTTAGTGGACACTTTAATCAATGTGTTACTCACTGTTCATCAAAAAATTGCGTGGGTTTGATGGTCATATGGAGCGTATGTGGAACATTTCTCATATTCTTGAACTACATGCCTCCTTACAAAAATCAAAGTCAAGCTCATCCATGTGAGTCTGCATTTTCCAAGATAGTTTCTTGCGAGTGCATGTGTTGGCCATTTCTGGGTCCATCCAATCCCAACCATACAATTATATATTGGGAAGGGTGCTCTAGAAGTAGGCGCGAATGATTTTTTCTTAGTCATCCAAGTAGCCCAACTTTTGAGATCCCATTTCCTCTTCATCATTATGCCCACTTGTGTGTTTGCCAATGTCCTCATGAACATATGTGCCCTCTTCTTGTTATACTTCCATACCTGCATCCTGCTGCAAAGTCCCTCCTACATTCTGGTTCACTTCTCCCTCTTTTTCTTCTCCTTCAGGCACGAGGCATTCTATAACTTCTATATCCCCACCAACGATGCTTCCCACTTCACCTGAGTGCTGCTCATGGGTAATCATACTATTATCAATGGTTTCATAAATGACCGGGTCCCTAATATCTTCATCCTCCTACATCTTAATGCTAGGGGTTTCCTCCTTCTTTTGTGTGCTTTGATGAGGGGACTCTTCCTCCTCACTATCCTTTACAGGAACATATTTTCGGAGCTTCCTTATTTTTTATTCATCATTCTTCACGAAGTTACACATAGTGATCTTATTATTAGCTATAAAGTCCCTATGCCGGTGTATTCGGATGTGTAACTTTTCTATAGAATTCTTCAGTATGCACAAGTCGACACTTTGTGCTTTGGTTCCTCCTACTCCAAGACATTCTCCAACTCTGTAGCCACTGGATTCTTGAGTTAGGGGGTGCATAGGCACCTTGCATTGATGTTCCCACGGTTTCCCCTTTTAAGAGGTCTGGGAGTGTCATATCCACACCCTTTACCACGTTGCCATGCTTCGAACCTTAGCCTCTACATAAATGTACACAAAGCATGTTCAATGTCCACATTGCCTGATGTCCACATTGCCTAATTCCATTGTTTCCACATAGGCCTCTTTCCCTAGCCATGCATAAGTCTTGCGTAGAATAAGGATATCGTGTCTAATTTTTTTTTCACGTCAAACTCGAGCGTCATGGAACTGTTCACTAAATCCTTGAAATATCTGGTAGTAAAAGTAAAGGGAAACTTACACCATGGACTCTTACCGCCTGAAATTGCATATGGAAGCGCCCCAAGATGAAGTCTTGGTAGAATGAAAAATCAACTTCTCCATTCAAGTACTTTGGGCAGCTTGTGTAGAATACACCATTCTCCTTCAAACACCCTACGCATTCTCTTGAACCACCTTCCTAGGCACTCCTTATATGTGTTAGAAACAATTCCGCATAGAGTGTATTTGGAAAATTTCTTCACTAGGGATTTATTCTCCAACGGAAACTCCCAGATGTTATCCCTAGGTTCTGTCGAGTACTCAATTTCACTAAATACAATCAATAATATGATTTCACCCCAAGTAATCTTCTCACCTTTATCTACTTGGACACGTGCCTCATTCACCAAGATTTCTGCGATGTACCCGACAATGTTGTAATATGTCTTGTTGACCATTTTATGTGCTATATGTAACCAATGCATATTCACCTCATTCCATCGTTCAGTGGCACTCAACTTGCTTTCGTCTTTATAACCCTAGTGGCCATGTCTACAATGTTGGTTACTTTGAAGGCTCAATCCCCTTCTTATACTAATGTAGGGTGGTTGTGGCATCAATTTCCTCATCGTCTGATAGATCTCTAGTGATCTCCAAGCCCGAGTCACATAACCCTGTCACCTTCCCAATCAACTTGGTGGTGATCCTCATTCTCCTTCTTGTGAAGTAGAAAAAGTCCTCATGCATGTGCGACATGAGCCACTAGTACAATTGCTCGGGCTTCCCAAAATAGGGCAACTCCATAATTTGCATGACCCCCATGCTTTGAGTAACCTCTTCATGGAGGTGTCCAAAACCCTAGTGTCGTTTGCCAATCGCTAATTTGTCTTCCTGTAAACTTCTTCTTTGACATCCTTCGAGGCATTTCTCGGTGCGGTGGTTGATTTATAAAACCCTACTATTAGTGTAGAATCACAACACCCCTAAATATCTGTAACTATATGGGTTGAGAATCTCGGTGTGATTGCGAAAAATGAAGCATCTCTCAAGGCGTGGGACCTTACATGTTGCGAGAGCTCTTTAGATTGAGGCCGGTTCCTATTCCTCCGATCAAGTGTACACAAACAAATTGTAGAGGATCTATTCTAAGTCTATTCTATCTACCAAGGAGACATGGTTAGAGAGATGTAAGAAAATAAACCTAAGCTAACGAGGTGATACACCAAAGGAATGTTAGACACTCGTTTTGTAGTTTAACACAGACCATAGGAATGTAATACAAACAACATGCACAGATGACCAAATCGCAATAAGAGATCAAAGAGATAATAACGAATACATGAGAGGGTCGAGAAACATCCACATACATATATATTATTGCTCAAGATTCAATGACGATATCTGCAAAGTGAGCAAGAGGAAAAAATTGCATTACAACCCGAAGGAGAGGTTAGAAAAGCTCCATAAATCCTTATGTAAACAAAAGAAGAAGGAAGGGAACCAAATAGAAATGTCCAATGCTCCTTCAAAGGAAAAATCCTGAGTGGTTTTTAAGTGAGCACGGAGCCTCCACACGTCCGGTTCGTAAAGGGACAGGGTCGGGTTGAATAGTCAAAGCATTGAGATAGGCCAGTGGAGGGTGCCAAGTGTCAGCACAATGCTAATTCAAGAGAAAAATTAAGGGAAGGTTTCCAAACAAGCGCTAGGCCTCCACGTGTCCCCGGTCAGATATATGACCCCACCAAGCAAAAGACTTAGCCAAAAACATGAAGAGACTGAGCAAGCAAGCCGCAGAAGAAGCCATGTGTTAGCTCGATGTAACTCAAAAGAAAAATATAAAGGCTACCCTTAGACATGCACCAACCCTCCACATGTCCAGTTTCAAAAGGGGGCCCATTTTGGTAGCTGGTTCCCACCATTTTGTATGGACCCGATTCAAATTTCAAATGAGCATATCTTTTGACTCAATGCTCAAAATTTGACAAATCTGGCACCGTTGGAAATATCTCGGCCTTGTCTATGCCATGGAGATCTAAAAATTTAATTTTGGAGAGGTTAGGTGGGGAAAAAATGAAGAAACGTCTTTGGGCCATTAATACAAGATCTATTTTCCCCAACAACCAGATCGGATTTGATCCGATTTGTCTGTTACTCCTCCTTTGAGGTGCCAAACAAGTAATCAATGTAGACATGACAGATTTGGGGCAGATTTGTAGGAGGCATTGATGGCAGTAGCTGAGCCTTGAATTAATTTTCCCACCTCTTTCTCCTTCTTCTCGCTATGTTGAATCTATAAAGGCAGGGTTGGGGCTCATTGTAAAGTGTTGGACGTTTCTATTTTGCATCCTCCCTTCTTCTTTTGTTCACAGAAGGATTTGTGGAGCTTTTCTAACCTCTCCTTTGGGTTGTAATGAAAGTTTTCCTCTTGGCCACTGTAATATACTATATCGACTCCTGAGCAATAATATATATGTCTATGGATGTTTCTCGACCCTCTCATGTATTTTTTATTGTCTCTCTGATCTCTTATTGTGATTTGGTCATCTGTGCATAATGTTTGTATTACATTTCATGGTCTGTGTTAAACTGTAAAATGAGCGTCTAACATTCCTTTGGTGTATCACCTCGTTAGCTTAGGTTTATTTTCTTGCATCTCTCTAACCCTATCTCCTTGGTAGATAGAATAGACTTAGAATAGATCCTCTACAATTTTTTTGTGTACACCTAAACAAAGGGATAGGAACCGACCTCAATCCGGAGAGCTCTCTCAACTCACAAGGTCCCACACCTTAAGAGATGCTCCATGTTGTGCAATAACACTGAGAGTCTCAACCCATCGATTGCAAACATTCAAGGGTGCTTTGTGATTCTGCACTAACACCTACACTATGTAATATTTGTTGTTTATGGCCTCGACCTCGATAACTTCTTCCAGATATAACATCTCAACTAGCCACTCCTCTGTTGGGTAATCAACCTCCTTCTCCACAACCTGGAACCTTTTTTTGGTGCCATTGTTCCTTTTGATCATGTGACTAAAAATGAAAACTTGAGCTATTGTGCAAACAAAACCTAAGTCACCCTCCCGTTGTGCACACACACCACCACTTAAATCCTACTTACACGTACGTGAATATTCAACAACATGCTTTGAAACATGATAGGTTTACTCACTCTACAAAGTGCTCGTCATCTCTAGCTCTTCTTCACACTTCTCAATTTTCTTCGAACTCGTAAGGTAAAAATGTCGTTGAAAACACTAGATTTAAACCAAGTTTCAAATATCCCCTTATTAATTACTCCACCTACCACCGTACACGTGTTAATTCCCTTTGAGTGTGTTTTGTACCTCTTTGTCCCACACCCCAATCTCTCATGCCTCAAACTTTTGTGCCTCAGTCATAACTTTCTTGTGCACCACTACTTATTTGTCACATATCTCCTCTACTGCACTTCCTTACGCCAAAGTATTTATCCAATGTGACCCAAACATACGTAGTCTCAAATTTTGCATCCTCCTTGAGTTATACTTTGAGTGCTCACTACCTTATGCATGGTCCTTAAGTTTGAACAATCCTCTTAAAGTTTTCATCACTTTTTAAAACCTGTTCCCTTTATGGTCACCCATGAGTTTATTTATTTATTGTACTAGACTAACCATCTTTATCCACCCCACACTAAGGGTATGTCAAGTCCTTTGCGTATAAAAACACTTGAGATTGTAATCACCTTGCAGCATGCAAACATGCTTATGAAACATAACACTGAACTAAATTGACAAAGCATAGTGATGATGAATGAAACAAATCTATAAGAAATACATAAAAGGAAATATAATCTACATGAAAATACTACCTTATTACAAACACGAAGAAAAATTGTTTATAGTAGGGCTTCACCTACTCCCATTGAAGTAATAAGGCAACCATGTTCCAACAAGTGCCTCTAGTTGGAAAGCACCCTAGTAAATTATATGAGTGATAACATATGGTCCCAAACAATGCACCTTAAGCTTGCCTAGGTGGCACAAAAACTTTGAATCATAAAGAAGTACCATCTACCCAACCTCAAGCTTCTTTTCCTTGATGTGCCTATCGTGCCATGCCTTTTTCCTAGCTTTTTCTTGCTTCTGACTCCATCGTGCTATGGCATGCCTCTCATCTAGCTATATCAACTTGTCAATTCTCTCTTCCAATGCTTTCTCATCAGCCTAGACCTCCCGCATGCATAATACACAAAGAAGGTAACATGAATTCCATGGGAAGAACTACTGTGCACCAAACACCAACTGAAAGGGTGTTGCCTTATTCAACCATTTATAGGTTGTTCTATATGCCCAAAGCATAAAAAAACTTTATCATCCTAGTCTTTCCTTCCAACATCATAATTTTTGTCAATGTTTTGCTCAATATCTTGTTGAAAGCCTCAGTAGTCACATTTCCTTGAGGGTGATAAGTTGTTTTTTATGGCATGTAACCATAAATTCATCCAATAATATCCTGGTGGTCTCATTAAGGAAATGAGTGCCCCTATCACTTGTCAAACTTAAAGGAAATCCATACCTAGTAAGAATATTTTCCCATAAGAACCTTGCTGTTGTAGTTGTTGTACAATCCTTGGTAGGTGTCGCTTCCGCCCACCTTGTAAGATAATCTATACAAGTGATGATGTAGCGCGATCCAATTCTACACACAGATGGGGAAATATGAACCACAAAGTTGATTACCCATTTCTCAAAAGGTTTTGTGCTATCAATAGGCCTCAAAAGTATTTCATCTCTCTACATAGGTTTTCAAGGCACTGACATTGATCACACGCCTTACAATACTCCTTGCAATCCTTGTACAAGGTCTCTCACCATAAACCAACTAGTAAAATCTTGTGCAGTGGCATCACCTACATAGTGTCCACCTACAATACCGCCATGAGCCTCCTCCATGATTTTCGTGCGCTCATGCTCCAATACACACCAACGCAATACTTCATCTTGACCTAGTTTGTATAAGTCACCACTTATCAACATGAATGTGTGGTGCGAATGACAAGTTGTTTCTTTTCCAAGGCCTTAATTCCTTTAGGCACCATAAGCTGTGCATAAAAATAAAACAATATTGTCTAACTATGAGGATGCAGTTCAACTCGTATAAGCTGTGCATCCAAAATTGTATCTTAAATACTCTGCATCTCCTCTCCTAATTGACTCCTTGATAAGTGATGCGGACGAGAGTTACTTCTACCGGGTTTACCACAATTGTAAAGTCAAATTATTGGAATAAGAGAACCCATCGACATATGCACCCCTATAAAATGAGCTTATTTACCAAGTATTTCAATGCCATGTGATCTATATAGAACATAAAATGTGTTACTAGCAAGTACTTCGAACTTATGCAGTGCGTAGATCATTAACAAGGCCTCACACTATGTAGTTGTATAATTTTGTTCTGCAGGAGTCAAATTTATACTAGCAAAGCAAATAAGATGATCTATAATACCTTCTCCAGGATGAGATAGAACTATGCCAATGGCCATGCTAGAGGCGTCCACATGTACATGAAAGGGTAGATTCCATGAAGGAAAACGTAAAATAGGCACCGTAGTAAGCCTCTCCTTCAACGCTTCGAATGTGCGTTGTTGCGGTTCTCCCCAATATAAATTCCCTTTACCTTTTAATAACTCCTCCAAGGGCACAAAAATCTTAACATATCCTTTGATAAATTTTTTTGTAATACTCTGTGTGGCCCAAGAATTTGCGTACCTCACTCTAACTAGTGGGTTTCTCTATCCTATAATGACCGCAGCCTTAGTTGGATCTACTAACAAACCCTTCTTGTAGATGATATGCCTAGCGAAGTTCCAAAAGGCGTAGAAAATATGCACTTCTTGATATTTAAAGATATGTTTAACTGTCTGCACCTATCAAACATCAACCTCAAATTGTCACAATGATCCTTGATGAGCCCATACATGGTCCAATCATCTAAGTAAACCTGCAAGAATTTGTGGATAAAATCCTAGAATGCTTGAACAATAATGTGTAAAAATACTGTAGGCACATTCTTCAATCCAAAGGGCATCATTATGTATGCAAAAATTCCCCATTCAATGGTGAAAATTGTCTTCTCTTGACCCTCTTTAGCAATTCTTACTTGATGATACCCAAAGAATCCATCTGTAAAAGAGTAAATTTCGCACCCTGCAATACCTTCCAATATTTCCTCAGTGAATGGTGTAGGGAAAGGAACAATCACACATGCAACATTTAGCTCCCTATAGTCCACACAAATACCAATTCTTCCATCTTTATCTATGCTAATTACCATAGGGATAACCCACTCTGATTCCTCTATGGGATCAATAATGCTAGATTCCAACATCTTGTCAATTTCTTCTTTAACTTTTATATGTAGGTTAGGGTTCATCCTGTAAGGTCTCTACCTAACTAGACACGCTCTTTCCTTTAACTTAATTTTTATCTCACCCAAAGATTCATGAACTCCTTTCAACTCATGGTAACCCCAATAAAACAAGCCCTAGAAATCACGTAGAAACTCAATTATCTTAGCCACTTTAGAGTCAGACCAATAATCTCTAATTATGGCCTCCTTAGGTTCAACATCGTGCTAATGTTCACTTTCTTCATCTTCATAGGTTCATGGTAGGTGCATGCCTTCTCATTTGATTGTCTAAGACCTTACGTGTACCCTCTGAATGATCTATGTCCAAATTTTCCACTTCTTCATCATCCACCATATAGACCATCTTTCCTTTCTCCTTCTCTAGGAAAGCACGCTCAAGTAGTTTTGCATCTGTCTCATCTACTTCGTCAAAACGCGCTTCTAGGTCTGACTCACCAAATAACTATTGAATGAGTTATTTAGCCTTTGAAATATCTCCCATAATCAAGCACTTCATAACTGTAATGCATCTTTCATTGGAGGTTTAATGGAGAAGTAGTCAAAATTCTGCATCATTCATGTAATCAAGTCTTGCCAATTTCTAGTCTCTCTATGCAACTTCACATAAACATACCAAGCGTGCGTGTAGCCTCACAAGGTGAAATAAAGTTTGTGCACCCATAACAAAGGTGGTAAATCTTCTTGCCCCTCTGTCTGCAGAGTCTCTCACACCCCCTGAACATGGTCTCGAACATGATTATTACCATGATATTCACATATTTGAGTAGGTGCATTATTCTGAGAAACTAGGCTGATAGAGTAATTCTCACTTCTCTCCATTCTATGAGATTATCCCTATGAACCATCCACCCAAACGTTGTTGTCCCACTCATGGTATACACTAACATATTACTTCTGTCCACTTGATACTTCCACTATACTTCTATGGCTCACGGGAATAACTCTCAGGTTTCCCTCACCACCGTATCGGGGTATAGGGTTATTGCCTAACTGCCTAACACAACATGGCCTAATTATGCATGCAGCTATGCTTCTTACCTTGCACCCAACCATCTCATAAGTGCCATGTGCCCAATTTTCATAGGAAATACTTGTAGTATCACTGATGGACTATACATCATTCCACTAGAGAATTCTTTCCTTATATGGCTCAAGCACTTCTGAATATTGAATGGTGCGAACATAAATTTTGTTCAAATATTCTTCACTTAAGGGCTCAACATAAGGTGTAGATTTCCCATCTATCAAAGGGATAATAACTCGTACTTCCTTGTTATCAAAACTGATATATCCCTTATTGAACCGTAGATCAACATTATTTGCATAGCACTAAGGGCGCCCAAGTAGAGTTGGGAAGTTGCCTACTTCTGTAAGTGCTAAGACCTAAAATTCCCCAGTGAACTTGGCCCCATGTATAGTAATGGATGTATCTTTCAATACTCTTATTGGAATGGCCTTAGTAGGATTTTCCATATACATCACATTGGAAGATGATTGCAATAGAGTTCTTCCCATCTGAACCCATGCATCTAAAGTAAGAATATTCATTTTTCGCACCTTTGTCAATATAGATATTGCATAAAATCCATCCATCCACAACAACATTCAGAGTGATCTCCTTGTCATAATCCAAGTTATGAGGAGGGAGATTAGCATGAAAAATTTGTTGTCTATTCTCAATACTAGCGCGCGGAGTGTTTCCTTTTAACCAACTCCCTAGTAATGGAATAATGTTCTCCTAATGCAACATCTTACATACTTCCTTCAAATCATCAACATCCAACTGGAAAGTCTCAGCTACCTTCTTCTATTCCAACTTCCGTGACTATTCCTTTAAACATTGTATTTCACCTTGTAGATTTATGAGTACCTCCATGGTTTCCTGATAAACCTCCTTCTGATGTGTAGGGTTTGGATGTGTAGGCTTATTTTGTAATATTTCTCTGGTGTGTACAGCCTCAACGCGTGTAGTAATCTTCACATGTACTATCTCAGGATTTGGCGCTAACTTTGATATCCATTGGTTTTCCATGACACACTGTATTCTAACCATCCCTATGCCCTTATTCTCCTGTTTGTGCTTCTTTCTCAAATGTTCATATAAATCCGGGCACTCTTCATAGTTATGATTTTTTTCGTAAAAAGAACAAGTAATGTTTTGAGGACATTCACACTTGTAATGGTCAGGAGATCCGCACATATAACATGTTCCATGAGGGAACTCACTTCACCCACTGTTACGGCCTCATCCTCTGAATCCACCAAAGTATCTTCAACCTCTACCACGACCTCCCTCAAAGCACCCTTCATTTTGATCATAACATCCTTAAGTGTGATCATGATCATGTTGCTCACTTTTATCCTTAGAGTTATTTAAAACTCCCGTATGTCATACACCAATATCAATGACATCATGGATCTGATCAATCAACCTGTAATCTTTAGTATTGTGAGTTATGGACCGGAAAATATTATAGTAGCAAGACACATTCTTCCTTATCGCATGTTGCAACAATGGACAATAGCTTGCATCATGGTCTAAATGACATATCTCACAATTTAGCAGCAAGGAGCACACTGATCAGCGTGAGGACAACTATCCTTAGTATACCCCTCTACTTCACAATCTGTGCACCAAATTCCACTTTGCATGTCTCATGTGTTGTATTGGCTGATAGTTTCTCTAACTATTTTTCCATTTCCACAATATGAGATTCCAAGAATGGGCTCACTCCAGTGTCTATGCTCCCAACTACCTCAATGCATAAAGTTGATTAAAGTTCCTTGCACAGGATTTTATAAGTCTTATGTGAGAGCTCCCTCCTAAAAGGTGTGATCAGGCCTCTGAAGAACCACTGTGCATGCTGACTTGCATGGATATCATATGATAGTTTAGACAAGAGTGTTTTGAAATGAGCATCATATTCCCAGGACACTCTCAATAGTGCCTTACTTGATATCCTTGAGTGCACTTATACTTTTCTACTCAAACTCAAGGATATTAAATTCTTTAATGAAAGCATCTCATAACACCGTATAATCCACACAAGTCTAATCAGGGTCAAAATTCTGTACCAAATGTACATGCATCCCTACAACGTAGTTGTAAATTGACTAGCCTTACACTCTGAAGCTGTAATTCCTTTCGCATGTGACAATATCTCACACATATGCACATGCTCAACATATTCTATTCCCCTATACTTTAGAAGATGAAGCGACATCTCCATGTAAATATTCTGGGGCTGGTGAGGACTGTGCCCACCAGATCCAAAATATCTTGTGTTACCTCCACCTCCAGATCCACCAGATCTGTCAGATCCCGAGCCACCTTTTCCTCCCGATACTCAACCTATAACTTGAATTGAACCAGAGGATGACCGCCCTATGTCCTAACAATGGTGCTAAAATGAACTCCTACAATCTACGAAGTTATGATACTCCCTTATATGAGTCCAAAGTTACGTGCACTGTGTTTCGCATCAACGTTGCACTTGAAAAGGTTCCTCCAACAAGTCCTCTAAATAACAGGGAAGATGTCTACTCGGCCATAAATGTACTTGCTATTTGATTCACTCCTAAACTTTCTGATAAGTCAACTCTACCTCTTTCTACTCTGCTGCTCAAACTAGCTCACTAACTACTAGTTATACTAGAAACTAGAAAATCAAGCACAAGGGATAGGTTTCAGGTAGATTCAGATGCGCGCCCATGGCCTATGTTGTCTCTGTTGGTGCACTCTCATAAGAGGCCAATGAGGGTTCCTTGTTATGCTTTCCCAAATGGGGGACTTACAGATGCTCTGGCTCCACGTCCTCTACATGAGCTCCAAATCCTTCATGATCCATCTCTCTCCTTAATGCCATACATTCTGCAATCTCGTGCTACTTCTCTAAATCCCTCTTGCACGTCTCATTGAACTTAAGTCACTTTTCTTCTATTTTCTCGGTCTACCACTATTTCCACCATCTTTCACCAACCTACTCTGCCCTTTGTGTGTGGTGGGGTTTAGCTAGCCATCGAATTCTCTTCCAAATTTAGGGTTACCATCAAGATATTGATTACAAATGGAATGCCTTGTAGATAGGTTCCCCTGGGATAATGTAAAAGCGGAACTCATCTACCTCGAGACAAGAGTAAGTGGAAATTGAGTACTCTAAAATATAATTATTCAAAAAACCACGGAACCAAGTATCCACCACGTGTGTCCAAATCAGACCAGCATTATAGAGGTCCTATAATTCTTCTTACATCTAGACAAGTGTGCAAAACCTCCAATTCCTTTTAGACGCATAAGCAACTAGCCACTCGTATAGCTCTATTGGAAAGATAAAGAGAAACTCTCATATAAGAAGTCATATAGATTCTACTCTACCTACATGCGTGCGTAAAAATTAGATCTAATGTTGAATCTCGGCGTGCTCTTCCTCCAGATTTACTATCTACTCCTCAACACTTGCCAAGGTCAACCGATACGTCTTCATCACGCAATATCCTCGAAAACAAGCTGAAAAATAGGTCCGGTAATGGAGCCAACGATGCAACCTAGAATTTACTGTGAATAACCCAAGTGCGTTAGCACATCGCCACCTGAGATGAGCACTCACCCGAAGTACACAAAGGCACCAGGTCCCTCTTTAGAATTGCTTGTATAGAATGTTAGCATGATGGTGCATATAGGTATTTGATTCATAACCAAGAGTAAACAACACACGGTGCATAAACTAGATCTAGATCTTAGATTATATGTAATATGAACTAAATAATGACTATAACAAGATTTACCATGTAAGAACCAAATTTAGTCATGTTCAACACCATTATCCAGCCAATATGAACCATTGTATTAAATACTATAAAACACAAAAGCTTCTTACATTACATAAGTATCTCCATGAGTCATGCACGTGACAAAACCAACAACATAACTCTATAACTTGACACACACAAAACCATGTAAATCAATACATATATAGGGGTGGGGACTTGCCCTTCATCACCCATGCACTTCTAAAAATAGGTCACATGCTAATAATAGTCATGTGCCTTTACAAAAGGATGCACAACATGCAAGTGCTCTTAAGAATAGATTTCCTATAGTTAACTCTGAGTAGAAATCCTATTATTAGCTTAAACTATGCATGGTTCTCAACTATTGCTTGTTCCCAAAATACCATTGCATGGACCGCAAGTCTTCATGTCTTTGTGTGCTCAACACACTAACTCCAAAAATAACCTTTAAAATAGAAATAACTAAGTTATGATCCTAGGTGCTTAAGATATATTGTAGCATTGTGCACTCTTTTAGTGCCCTACATTCGCGCATCAAACATTTAGGTCATTTTTTCCGTCCAACAACAAGGGCAAAATTCAAATTGAAAACAAAACAAATATAGCCTAATGTTGAAATTTTTCATTCTAGACCTTCGAGGCACTCTTCGAGATCAATTCATTCCCTATGACAGGCCTATCCCCATGCATGCAATGCTCATGTTTTTGTTCTTATCCTTTCCCATGTGTTGAAAAGATGAAAACAAGCTCACAAGTTCCTTTTGAGACAATGTCTTTCGAGGTGGATCTTTCGGTAAGCTTAGGAATGGCTATTTTTAGCCTTTCTAAGGTTGGTGCATATTCTTTGGAGTGGATTGGAAGTCATAAATTCATTAGGGAGGTGTATTCATGAGACATGATTATTACTCAAGTGATTTAGGAAGATTTTGGAAAGATCCGGAGGATTAGGAGCAAGTTTAACAAAAGCGGGTTTTGAGGCCAAAGGAGCTTGCACTACAAAAAACACTTGAGATTCGGAAGATGATTTCGGGAGCTCCATAATGAGTTGGAGGTAAAAAAATATCAATGGAAATATGATTCAATTATATACATGTTGGTAATTTTAGATTTTTCTAAAGGTCCATGAGTTTCTTTCCACAACTCTTTTTTCGCAGCACAATTTACGATCCTAATAGAAAAGGAAAATTTTGGGAAGGTTTAAAGCTGAATCAGACATTTATACCAATCCTATTCTTTTCAAAATTCCTTTTTAAGTAAAATTCATCTAAATAAGTGCCCAAAAATTCATTAGGGAGCTCCGAAAACGTCATTTTCAAGCTTCTCTCCAAGGTAGAAGCTTTGTCCTTAGAAAAAAATTTGAGTGCCACGTGGAAGCATAAGGTGAGGCACATTGTTTGTGTCACTATATTAATTTCCAAGGGGACAAGGGGAACATAAAAGTGCGTCCCCCACCTTAGGCCTCATATCACGCCACATGCCCATGGGAGGCTCACGATAAGCACTTTTTTCCAATTTTTAAGCCCCCTCTCCATACTCCGCATGCCCCCTACTCCCGCCAAGTTCCTCATATGACCAAAAACTAGCTCCTAGGTGCCAAAATTGAGGTTTTTCCATTATCTCCTCTACCTATGCATGCATTCTACTTGTCACCCAAGGGGATAAGGTGAAATTTTGGTTTCCTTCATCAATTTCTAAGGGGACAAGGGGGACAACATTTTTCCCCTTCCTCATGCTTATAAAACCCAACACTTAGCCATTTTTTCACTCTCCCCCACTTTGCTCCATTTCTACCCGGAACTCTGGGGATTTTTTTCCAGAATCCTCCACCTCCAATTTCCTATTTAATTCATCCCTCTATATTCCCATGACTACGGCAAGGAGATTTACATTAAAAAATTCAAAATTTTAAAGGCTCCGGGCACATTTTTGCCAAATTGACTCAGTAGCCCTTGAAAGGAAAAATCTTCATATCTTCGCAAGTTGGTGCACTTTGATTTATGTGAGGTTTTTTTCATTCTTCATCATTTAAAGGTTCCCTTAGAACACAATTTATATCACTAACATGCATTTTCTAATTTTTTTAATGGAAAAATCCTAGACTTTGTGCCCCAATTTTGTGAATTTTTATTTCTCGTTGTTACGGTGAGCGAATTGACTTGAAATTTTGTACATTGGATCGTAAGACCAAACATATCCCGATGGAGGTGATTTCATCAAAACTTGAGGCATGGAAGATCAATTTCCAAAAATAGTAAGTATTTACATGAAAATTTACTAAAAATAGTAAACTCTCACAATGGGCAAAATTCTTCAAGCTAGTGTGCACAAGGAACAATCAAAACATCAAATAAGGTGGATGGAAGTGAAAAAAGTGAAAAAGGCCATTTACTAAAAATAATAAACTTCCATTCCATGTATAGGAAAGGTGTCACTATTAGATATGAAATAGAAATTTGTAGGCCTCGAACCAACCTCAACTCTCTCATCGAGTATTCGGGTGTGGGGGAAAATAATGTCACCCACATAGACCTAGAAAGTCTTAAGGAATGAATGCTTGGCAGACCCAAAGAGCCAATGGAAGACAAAGTTTTCATGAGTGAGTTGTATATGATAGGTGGACATCCGGTGTTAGTATAAAATATTGAACTAGTGTTGGCATGTTCTCATCAGTATGAGCTAGACACTTGTGCCATTTGGGTAGGTGATAGCTCAAGCCCTGACGATTCTCACTCCTAAAGCCATCTCTCATTCAATGTAGATCCCAACTTGGAATAATATAGCCCTCATTTCAAAAGTTTTTACAACAAAATAATGGACCAAAATGGACTCCTACCTTTAGGGCCTCGCACTTGGTTCATGGTTAAAATAAGTAAGAAAACCTTCACAAGTACTAAAGTATTTCTGCAAAGTGAATTTTATGAAGGTTGTTCATATGCGATCACCCTTCTTAGTTGGGTGATGGGAGAAGAAACCACAAAATAATTTCAAGATTGGATGGATCTATTCATGTTCATGATCATTTAATACAGAGAGATAATTGATTTGGGATAGATCATCGGTGATAATCTACATCATCGGTTGCTCTAGGTACCGAGTCTCGAAGAAGTTCACTATGAATTCATATTTGGTGTATGATCTTACGAGCTCAAGAACATTCAAAGGGTTAGCACTTTCTCAAAATATCTCTATGAAGGATCCATCATTCAAAAGGTATCCTTAGTTGATCTTGAAGGAGAGAAGTAAGACCATGTTTTTCATCAAAACACTAGAAGGGAATCCTCACTCAAGGTTGTCGTCATAAGAAAATTCTTTGATAAAAAATTATGGGTCATATTTCACTCAGTTTTCCACTTTCTCCTACATCTGAGTATCCAACTTCAATCTTTCTCCACTAAGGTTACCATGGTATCTCAGCAACAAAATCATCTTGTTTGAGTTATGCTGATAACTTCCCCATGTTTATAGTAACCTCAAGAACCAGAAGAAGAAGAACGTCTCATTTCCCATCTCACTTGGGATCTTCACTTGTGAGAGTAATGAGTGATGTTTCACACTGGAAGACACCTTCACACCTCTAAGTTTGTATTCATACACTGGAGGGTGTACCTTGACATTTGAAGTGATCCGGGCATTTTCTACCTTCCTAAGTCATATCATGTTTCATAAATTGAATATTCTTTGGATGAATTGCATAGATGACATTGATGTTAGGAAAGAGACTACATGTGGATGACCATTGGGAAAATGAAAAGGTTTAAATTTTACTGGTATGAAGAATGAATTCAAGATGATGGAACATAATTGTATGATCTTGAATATCGTGCAATAAAGGCTTCAACCCTTCCTCGGGTAACATGGAATGTCCACGAATTGGGAGACATAAGTGAGCGGATGGAAGTTGTCATCGAGAAGATCAAAAGAATGGTAGAGAAAGAAGAAGGTTACCTCTAATACATCAAGGAGTTTCCCCACTCTTTAGAGGAAGGCATCCCACCACTCTACTTCAAATTTTGCGGAGAGGACTTCAGGCTCAGTTCATTCTGGAGAGATTTCAAAGCGTAAAGTAGTGGAATCAAAAGCCTCTTGCTACAAGAGATTACATAAGAAGGTCAAATTAAAAGAAGATCTTGTAGTAGAAATAGAGCTTTAGGAAAGAGATCGAGTCCACCATTTAGTTCCTCATCAGTCCCAGAGCTTCCCACCTTCCACTTTCATTGCTACCTCTCTCGCATAAGATGTACCCTCTCGCCCGAGTACAAATCTATGGTCTTGCCAATTACCGAGCTCGAGAAAGATGTCATGTTCTGGGGATGAAATAATTCATCACCAAGGAGACTCATATAGTTCAAAGGGTGACAATCTTTGATTTCTTAGTGATATCATCATTGGCCAAAGTGAATAAGAAGAAATTTTCTCCATAAACCTCTTATTTTTTTAGTGTTGCCATGAGAAATCAATATGTGGTGGTAGTCAAGCCAAGGGAAATCAAGCCCATTGAAGAAATGATCCCATAAGACTATGAAATGAGCACCATTTCCCTAGGCCTAGCCACTCATGAGGGAGATGAACATCTATTCTAGGAGTCTTTCACTCACCTCCTTGTGAGGAATCAAGAGTTCAAAGAAAAGATAGACAGGTTAGAAGATAATGTGCGAACACTCTCCTCATACGTGCAACATTTCATGGACTGAATGTTCCTTCATCACTCCTAATTGAATAATTTACTCCCATTAATAGATTCGATCCAAAGTCCATTTGAAAAGAATAAGGTCTCACAAAGTAGGGACGAGCCACCGACAAATGGGTTGTTGGATATCACAAGCACTGAGAGGGGAGGGGTGAATCAGTGCTGATCAATTTAACAATCTTTAAAACTTCTTGATTAGAATTAGAAATCAAACCATGAAGATAAATTAAGGTACATGCAAGAAGAAAAATACTTAGGACACCAAAATTATAGTGGGAAACCCATAGAGGGAGAAAACCCACTTGAAAAACAAGGATTTTTATTAGGAACACCAATTCCTAGCATATAATGATTTCCAATTTGGTTGAGCACCCACACAACTTATGAAGTACCCACTTAGAAATACTTCAAGCACCTACTAGAAGGTAGCCAAACACCCACTTAACTAATTTAGCAAGCCACTGAAAGAGGGTTTAAAACCCATAAGAAAGGATCACAAGGGATGATGTGCACATCAATGGACATGCAAACGACAACATGAAGAGATATCGGGAGGAGTGAGCATTAACTCGAATGTGCATGTAAAGATTTGAAACATGTGTAGAACTGGTTAAGCCATACAACTCTCCTCTATCTCATAGATCAAATGGGGTGTATATATAGGAGGTGATAAGTAACCCCGGTCTTTGCGCACTCATGACAACTCGAGTAGAGATGGGGAGTTACATTCCCAGAATAGAAGTGTAACTCCCAATGACGCATATGATGCACTGACACACTGATGTGTAAGAGAATCTCATGATGACCCCTAAATGACACATGGACCTACAATCTCACCTAAGTGAGATGACTCACCTAATGATGTGGAAAATAACACACACCAACACCCCCTTCATCGTAACTTAGGATGAGGTGGAAAGTTAGAAACGAGAAATGGGTCCCGGCATAAAGCCTAATGAGGTACCCATGTACAAGAAAAAGATCCCAAGCAGTGAAGGAAAACCCAGTGGGAAAAACATCCACCACAAGAGAAAAACACACTCTCTAATCTAAGAAAGATGCCAAATATGGGTCCCAGCTCTAGACGAGCCTAAAAAGGTACCCATGTATAAAGAGGAAATCTCTCGGAAAGAAGAAGAAGAGAGAAGAAGAGGGAGATGAGAGGAATGCAGAAGATTCCATGGATGGATCTGAACTCTACAACTCTAGGAGGTCTCCTTAAAGAATGTCGATGACGAGATCCTAGGCCTGCGGGTGAAGAAGAGCCACCCGCACCGAACAGTGTGCTTGCCCTTAGGAAGGATAGAAATGACGTGTTGGAAGTCCGCCCACTCCGCAAAGGAAACTAAAGGAAGCAGCACAAAGAACTTTGAGTCTATTCCACGAAAGTGTGACATAGGTCTAGTGAGTGAGTGCCAAGGAACCGAAGGTAATGCATGTGTGTAGAACTGTCAGGAGTGAAAAGAGGAACACCCATAGAAAGGATGTCCAAGTGATGTAAAGGGAACAAAACATCCTCCACAACATAAAAGGGATCCACAATGAAGGTGGATCAATGAAGGTCTTTGGAAATGTGGAAGTGACATGATTCTGGAAGGGGCACTCCCAACAACAGAGATGATGAACTCCTCTAAAACACCTGTAGATGGATGAGGGACCTGTAGTGCATCACAAGTAGACTGCGAAAAGATGACTAAGGTAAGGCAGATACTTGTTCCAATGAGGGGGCTCAACAAATAGAAGAGTGATGTTAGACAGGTATGAGTCATCCAATGAAGGTAGAGGAGTGGAAGGGACCTCGCACACTATGGAAGTGGAAAAGAGGCAGGTGTGATGACTATATGAGACTGAGAAGGATATTGCTCAATATTTGATGAGATGTGGGAAGTGTCAACACTCTCTGGAATAGTGAGAGAAAGAGGAGAAGAGTCCTTTTGAGTACTCTTGACATCAGAATAGGGTGCACAATCCTTGTCATCAGAAGTAGAATTAAGTGAGTCTATGTCAGTGGAACTGCCATCACACGAAGAACAAGAGGAGACAACTAGATCAGCAACATCAACAATAGTGGTAGTATGTGAAGGGTCTCCATAGAGGTACTGAAGAATGCTCCGGACACGGTGAGGTGGATCTCGAGTCTCGCCACGTGAAACCAAAGAGAGTGAGAGACATGCTTTCATCGATTTCCCATTATATATCGGCTATCGTGCTTATTTATTGTATGCATTTTGTTGGTTTGTGTCTATTAGCAAAATAAGTGTTCATTATTCCTTCGGTGCATCACCTTGTAGTTTAGCTTTGTTTTAATTTCCGTTTTCCTTTTATCCTTGTATCCTTTGTAAAGTTTAGATTAGGATTAAGAATATATCCTCTGCAAGTTTCTACATATGCACCTAAAAAAGGACTAAGGAACCAACCTTCAATCTAGAGAGCTTTCCCATTTTGTAAGGTCCTACACCTTGGGAAAGTTCAATGTTATGCAATCACACCAAATGACTCGCCTTAGAAACTCATATTTTTAGAGCTCATTTGGGGTCTTGTGATTTCACACTAATGATCCTTAATGCTTAAAATCACAGTCTTAGAATCTTCTTACCGATTCTTAATTCTCCTCTATGTAATGAGATCTCTCAGTAAATTGTTCTTACTCGACAAGATTACCTTTATAGGCACACCTTTCCCTTATGTGAAGAGTCTTCACTAATCCAAAATATTAACTCCACTTACTTCATGATTTAAAGGAATACACACTATCTCTAATCACTCACAAATCTAATACATATAGACAACTTAGATATGAAATGGGATGCTTTAACAAACCTTCTAATATTCTTAAAAACTCGTGACTTGGTCCAATATATACCTTGAACTAGACATAGACTAGGAAAAATGAGATTAACCATCCAAGTACTTGCGAATGCTAGATATATCAAGAGGGCATTATGAATAAGCACCATATATTATTCCATCAAAAAGTACATTCCTCAAGAGTTGTATAGTCTAACATAAGACACGTTTTGAAGCCCTTACACCTTCGCATACCACCTTTGAATTTTATGAACTCTTGACCTTGTGGAGGATTCACACAATGAATTAGATAGAGACACCTTATTTTGGATCTCCATTCCATTTCCCATTTTTTTGTCTTTGATTTTTCCACGCAGATCCCTTAAATATTTTATTCATACGAAAATATTACCTTCCTTTTTAGATAGCTCAAATGATGAAATAAATCCACTAATTTAGCTTGAAAGCAACCACCATCATGCTACTTCGAGATCAACAGTTAAACATAGGTTTGGGAGCACCATGTTGATGAGTCTTGGCTCCAAATAACCTTCTTACACATGTACAAACCTTTGAGATTACTTCTCTGGTCTTCAAAATTATTAATTCCTTGAAGCAACTATACAAACCGCTGACAACATCTTCATCTTGTACAAGGTAAATACAACTCAACTTTGTCCTTAATATGTATCACACAAGTAATTAGAGGTCCGAGACATGCTTACACTTTCTTTCTTGAAGTTACTAGCCTCCTTGATGATTTGAGCCATTGATAAATATGATAAAACCTTCTAATAACAATCTTGGATACTTCACATATCTTCATGATATTTCATTCCTCTTTCTTGGAAGAAAATTTCTTTTCCTTTTCTGTCTATTTCATTTGAGAACATATGTTCACAAAATTTCTTAATTGGAATTATGATCCTTATAAACCAGAAATTAGTCTTGCTTATCACAAATTCCTTTTCTTCCGAGTTACCTACAGACCACTTGATTATCTTTAAAGCCACTTCTATCACTTCACGGTTTGAGAAATACATCTGATTTTCCTTTTCACACTCTTGAGATGTTGGGGACAACTTTTAGTCAAGATTTATCATCAATATTCATGGTCAACCTGTAGCAAAAATTGCTCCCCTTTTGTTGACTCTTACTCTTAGAAACTTACACTTCCTTCTTTAAGCATCACCTTATGGAATGAGTATGAACAAATATCATTTGAGCTCCTTTTGGGACAACACAATCTTGACTTAGAGTGCTGAGAGACTTTTTTACTTCATAACCTTGATCTTAGGTGCTTGAATCTATAAAAACCCTAGGGAGGGTTTCAAAGCTTCTCAAGATTGCATAAAATCATAAAGATTTCAATACTTCAAACTCTCATGATAACCTTTACAATCGACAGTGATAACCACACAACCTTGCATGAAGACACAATACTTTAAGGATAAACAAGATAAATTTGCAACCATAGTCACCTATTGACACAATACTTGACACAAGGGCACTCTTTCAACAAATCATAAGAAGGTTTTTCTTGCTTTTAAGACACTCTTGATAGTACTAAGAAGACACATATGGACCATGAAACCTCCCTGGCATAATACTCATCTTATAATTTCTAAAGATTAAACTTACTGAGTTCAACTTTGATATGTCTAGCTTTCAGGGCACCAAGAACATAGGACATCATTTGACTGATATTGTTGAATATTTTTCTTATTTACTTGAATTGTCTGTCCAAAATTGATTTGACAAGTATGAAGAATTCAATACTTCATAGATTAGGACAATATTAATCATGACCAATCACCTAGGAGCATGAGGACACTAAACCTTCACTTAACCCGACCAAATACATACATGACACTTGTATCAATAACTCATTATGAATTCATGACACTTTATAAGACTCATTATTCACAAGATGACCATGTATCAACAATTAATAATAATTTGAACCTATAAATAGCTTTCACACCATATATTACTCCTTTGAGACCACTTCAAGATTTACACACATTGTACACAATTGGGAATGAATGTCACTTGCTGCTTAGATCCATGAAAAATCATGAAATACTGAGACTACCACAACATGATAGTACACTAAAATAATGACATGGAAAAATCTGATTTGAGAACCCAAACTCTTATACTTTGAAGGATGACAAATTGAAAGATGCAACAATCTTCTTGTACAAATTTTATAAACATTCACTATTTGTATTAAATCCTCAGGAACATCCAATGCTTCTTCTAAGTGAATATGCCTCCTAGAAGCTTATAGGAGGCATACTATGAGTCTTGCACCATGTTAAAATAGTAAGAAGTCATCAAAACAACATGATGACTCCATCTTTCCTTTTCTTGTCCTCAAGACCTTGTTAGCTTTCTTAGTTGCATTTATAGATGTGATAACCTCATTACTTGAGATCTCATCTTTTGTTTGAGTTCTTGATAAGAATTCATGTTGCAATTCATATATATGTTCTAACATTGCTTCAGGAAGAATTTCATCATCCTTTACACTGGAACTGTTTTCCAATTTTCTTGTCTTTTTCATCACCTGTTGTTATCTCATTTAAACTAGTTTTTCCTATCAATGTCTTAGCTTGATGGGACTCTTCAATATCGCCACGTTATCTTTTTATCAATTTTTTCTATTTCAAATTCTGACTTAGCTTCCTTGATATCATATATCCATTTTCCTTTGTTCTTCCTAGTATCTTTTTCAACCATGGCTGACTTGGTCTCTCTCAAGGAGTTTGTCTTCTCTCTGAATATTCTTTTGTCCTGCCTCTAGAATGCATTTAGATTATAACTGAATCTAGGTGGTTCATGAAACTATTTGGAAAAGTGCCCTTGTCCATGGAAGTTGAGGCAAAAACCTGGTTCTTGTCCAAAAACTGACTTACTTGATCTTTTAGACAATACTTGTCTGTGTGACCTCTTTTTCTTTGCAATTAAAACACACTATGCTCTTCCTGAAATTTCTAGCTTTATGCCCAAAACCATAACATGAAAAAAAATATCCATTAAATCTTCTCTCATACCTGAATGAATTTGGTTGTCTGATTGAATTGAATCTTCCTGTGTTGGTCTCTTTGCTTCGCTTCTTGTTTGTTTGCTTGCTTGCGTGGGACCAACCTTTTCACTCAGCCTTCAAATCTCTTTTCCTTTCTTGTTTCATTTCTTCTCTGAGAGTATTTAGATCTACACTTAATTTTTCACACTCTTCATCTTTTCTTGGATGGATGCTTGACATGAATTATGCTCTATTATACCATAATGTCTTTGTAAGTCATTAAACTAATTTGTAACTTGTTTCAGTTCAATCTTCAGGGTCTTTACTTACTTTTCAAGTTCCAGGAAGTCATTCTCTTTTTATTTCAGAGCTCTTGAAACATTTTCTACAAATGAATCCATTTCATTAAGTTCTTGACCATGGTGAGCTTCCATGTGCTTAATCTCATTCTTCATACCTTCTATCAGAGATTGAGAAATCTCATACTTTCTCTTCAAGATTGATTCTGCGATAGAACCCATGCTTGTGTTTTCAGGATCACCTCCAAGATGTTAGGCTTAACACCAGAGGACCATGCTCTAATACCAGTTGTTGGATATCACAAGCACTGAGAAGGGGGTGAATCAATGTTGATCAATTTAATAATCTTCAAAATTATTTGATTAGAATTAGCAATCAAAACATGAACACAATTTAAGGTACATGCAAGAAGACAAATGATTAGGACACCAAAATTATAGTGGGAAACCCATATAGGGAGAAAACCCACTTAAAATTAGGGCTTTTTATTAGGAACACCAATTCTAAGCATACACTGATTTCCACTTTGGTTGAACACCCACACAACCTATGAAACACCTACTTCAAAATCCTTCAAGAACCCACTGGAAGGTACCCAAACACCCACTTAGCTAATTTAGAAAGTGGAAACTTACAAGGAGCACCTACTCCTATGACCTAAGCACCCACTTAAGAAGATATAATAACAATATATAATTTGATCATTTAGCTACATGTTGTTTCATCAATGATCATGATCGCTTTACTTGATTACATTTCACTCTTGAGTTTTTTAACTCATCAATACTCTCGATTTATTCTTCTCCTTCATAATAAGTTCTTCATTCACATGCACCGATACTATCTCACACTATCTCGCAACTACAACACTTTTGACTCCTCTATTTTTATCTCATTGTTTAGGTAAGTCCCTTGTCATTTTTTTCAGTCCCCTTCATTTTCTATCTTTGCTCTTTCAGTTTTTGTCATAAATCACACATACTTGTTACTATACTCTATTTATAACATGGCCTTCTTTTTCTAGGATTGACATACCACGTTACCCTTTTTTAATGTAAAAATACTTAAATCCCATTCATAACTTTGAGCTACATACATGACCCTTGACCTTTCATATCTCCCTTGAGAGATCAAAGGACCTTGCTTTGGAGCCATCTATGAACAAGACAAAAACTTGTCTTTTACATTCCATATTGACATTTGGAGGTATTTCATGCATTTATGAATGACCCGAACTCTTCAAATTCCATATACCTTCTCTCAACTCGAGTGGACTTGACCTTTAACTATTCACTTCCACAAAACAACAAGTGCATAATAGGTTCATTGTGGTTGTTTCAAATCTATGCATTCACGTGATGATTTCTAATATACTGAAGCCTTCTTAACCAACATAGAGCTTGCATATACTTACTTAGCGTGACAAGTTAGATACATTCATTGAAAAGTTAGAGCATGATGGTTTCAATTACCAACTCGCATTCACTAACACAACTAACACAATTTAGAATCATCATAGACTTCATGTGTTTTGAAATCATTTTCCTTGAACCACAAAACCATACTCATCCATTTTAGCAATCTTTAGAGCTTGAAACCATTTTAGATTGTCTCATATATATTTGACAACAAAAATTCATTGAATACTCAACCAATTAACCTCTGCATAGATTGTTCAAACATTGAGAAAGAAAGAACCCTACATTTGCATGGAGAAGAGATTGTTCAAACACTAAAATGAAGCCCAATCAATTGTTAAACCTTTATGAATATTAAATCAACAAGAAAATGATCTCCATTTGCACAAATTTGTTTTGAAAATTTTTAGATAATCACTTTTTGTAAAAAAA
Organism: Taxus wallichiana var. yunnanensis; assembly: GCA_018340775.1. NCBI lineage: Eukaryota > Viridiplantae > Streptophyta > Pinopsida > Cupressales > Taxaceae > Taxus > Taxus wallichiana. The sequence continues at coordinate 939,948,992 of CM031235.1, read as the reverse complement.
TAAGATCAGTACACGAGCTCCTAAAATTTTGTCATGAAATTATATTGGGGTTAGAACACCGTAATACAGATATATTAATCAGATCTAAGCATAAAATCAATCAATACGAAATAAACAAGAAGAAACAATACACAAGATTTAACATGGTTCACCCAGTGTGGGCTACATCCACCAAGAAACAACCAATTTATTATCATAGAGGAAATACAATGAAGATTTACAATCTTCCACACCTTCTTGGATGTCATGTACTTTCTTCTATACAAATTTCTCTTTTTCTCTCAAAGGAAACTTCTCTCTATTCTCAATTGAATTATACTTTCTAAACCCTAGCTTTATGCTTATATATGCATCTATAATCTTAGGGCACTTTAGCTATGTAATTACAACCATTAGATTCACTTTACAACTAAAGATAGATCTAATTCCCGTAACTTAATTATAATAGTCACGTGCAGCCAAGCGATGTCGGTTCCTCCTTTCTTGAGTGATATCAGTCCATGGGTGACCGATGACAGTTTGTCAATTGACGTCGGTTACTATGTATTCCAACAAGTTTGTAAAAGCATGCCAGTGAAGCGATTAAGCTCCACAACTCAAAAATATCCCACTTGGAGATAAATTGCTACATTGTATGAAATAGATCCATCCTTTGATCCTTTCCTTTGGCTTGTTTATCCCTCTTCAAGTCTCAAAATCAAAGACCAATAGAAGTGGAGTGTAGCTCCAACTTCTCCTTTTCAACGAATTCATTAGCATATCCGCAAGATTCTCCTTTGTATGAATTTTCTCCAACTTCAGTTTCCCATCCTCCAATACTTTCCGTATGAAGTGATATCTCAATTGAATGTGTTTCATTCTATAATGAAACACTGAGTTCTTTTCTAGATGAATTATACTTTGACTATGAATTTACAATCTGTAATTCTCTTTCTCTTTCCCAACTCTTCCATGAACCTGCTCATCCATATCATCTCCTTACTAGCTTCTGTAGTTGCAACATACTCAGCCTCTGTAGTAGACAGGGCCACAACCTTCTGCAATCTAGAAATCTAGCTAACTATCATGCCACCTACTGTGAAAACATATCCAATGGTGCTCCTCCTGCCATCCAAATCACCAACCATGTTTGAATCCACATAGCCACGTAAAGAAGTATCTGACCCTCCATAACATAACTACATGTTGGATGTCCCTCTCAAATACCTGAGAATCCATTAGACTACTTTCCAATGCTCTTTACCTGGATTAGCCATAAATCTGCTCACAACTCCCACTACTTGTGCAATGTCTGGTCTGGTATAAACCATAACATACATCAAGCTCCCAATTGCTTTGAAGCATACAGAACTTGTGCCATGTACTCAACCTCCTCGTGTGATGTAGGAAACTGATCTTTGCTCAATTTGAAGTGTCCAACCATAGGTGTACTTACATGTTTTGAATTTTGTAAATTAAACCTTTCCAACACCTTATTGATATAATGCTCCTGAGACAAATATAACTTCCTATTTTTCTTGTCTCTATGAATTTGCATGCCAAGGATTCTCTTTGCAGCTCCCAAATCCTTCATTGCAAATGTGTGAGCTAGCTTTTCTTTAAGCTCACCAATGTCCTGCATACTAGATCCTACAATAAGCATATCATCCACATACAATAACAAAATAATATAGCTCCCATTTCCAATCATCTTAAAATAAACACAATGGTCAGATTCACATATCAAATAACCATGCTCATGCATGAAACTATCAAACCTCATATACCATTGCCTTGGAACTTGCTTGAGCCCATATAGGCTCTTTTTCAATCTACACACAAGTTTCTCCATACCCATACCCAAGTGGTTGATTCATATAAATCTCTTCCTCTAAATCACCATGAGGAAATGTCATCTTGATATCAAGTTGCTCTAAATGTAAATCCTCTATTGCAACTAAACTCAATACAATACGAATTGAAGTCATCTTAATAACAGGGAGAAAATATTTGACCAAAGTCAATACCGCTTTCTATGCAAATCCCTTTACTACAAGCTTTGCCTTGTATCTCTTTTGTTCACCCTTTTCTTCCTTCATCCTATAAACCCACTTATTATGCAATGCTATTTTACCCTGCTAACAACTTAACCAAATTCTATGTCCTGGGAGTCCATATCCTCATTCATGCCATGCTCCCACTACTTGTGAGATTTATCCTACATTCCTTCTTCGAATATTTATGGTTCACCACTACCAATGAATAATAAATAAGACAAGAAACGTGAAAACCTTTCTAGAGGGTCTGCTTACCCTTTATAACCTTCTCACTAAGTTTCGAGTGCCGAAGGCTCAATCTCGATCATCTTGTAGATTTGTATCTACTTTCTCGACAATGACCGGCATCGGTCACCTTCTACCGACATCAATTTGGCTAACTAATGCCAAGATGTCTCTTCGTAACCAACACCGGTACATGGGACCGATGCTTTGGTCAAGGGTAAACTAATACAAGTTATTGTGTAAACTGTAGGTGTTAATTTTGAATTTGAGAGTTCATTTTCATCCACAAAATTCTCCACCAGTTCACCTTTAGGTACCAAAACTTGATCCCTGTACATTCTCTTTTCATTCCAATCAATTTCACGACTCCTAATTATCTTAGAACCTTCTAAATCCCAAAACCAAAATCCAAAATCACCATAGCCATAACCAATGAAAGTACATCTTTTGGATTTAGCATCCAATTTCTTTCTATTTTCCTTATCAATATGCACAAAAGACTCGAGCCAAAAATATGAGAAAAGAAAGATCTACCTCTTTTCTAGTCCAAGCTTCTTCTAGTATTCCACCATTCAGTGCACTTGAAGGTCCACGGTTAATCAAATAAACCGCCATGTCTACTGCTTTCGCCCAAAATCTGTAAGGGAAATCCAACATGTATCCTCATGCTTCTAGCATGTTCCATGATTGTCCTGTTCATTCTCTTTGCAACACCATTCTCCTGTGGTGTTTTAGGAACCATCCTTTCTTTGCATATTCCATTTACTAAACAATAATCATTGAAAGCCTTGCTGCAGTACTCACCACCATTGTCAGATCTAAGGCACTTTAACTTTTAATTCGATTCATTTTCAACAAGGGCTTTCCATCTTTTAAAATTTTCAAAAACATTAGATTTACGATTAATACATCAAACTCATACCTTTCTTATGGCATCATCAATGAAAGTAACATAATATTGAGATCCACCATGAGAAATTACCTAGGTTGGTCCCCACACATCTGAGTGTACAAGCTCCAATTTATGCTTCTTCTTTGTTGCCCTAACTTTGAGAATTCCACTCTCTTCTGATTTCCAAAAATACAATGCTCATAGAAATCAAGATCTATATGTTTCATATATGATAAATTACCCTTTTCCTTTAAGATCTACATTCCCTTTTCACGCATATGGCCTAGCTGATTGTGCCACATGCTTATATATGAATATGAAGTATATATAATAGAAAATGAATTATTAATACATGTAGAAAAATACAATGATCTTACCTTCTTACCTCTTTCTACAATAAGAGATCCCTTGGTAACTTTCCAAGATTCGGATGTGAGTGTAACAATACAACCAAATTCACACAATTGTCCTACAAAAATTATATTTATTTTAAGGCTTGGAACATGGTTCACATATTTCAATATCTATTTATTTCCATTCTATAATTTAAGATGAACTTCACTCTACCAAAGTAATATTGCATGGTTCATCATCTCCTAAATAAACATGTCCAAAATTACCCCGAACATAATTTTAGAAATAACCCTTATTAGGGTTTGCATGGAAAGAAGCTCCGAATCTAAAACCCATGACTCAATTTTATTATCCAAGGAGAGAATTAGGGTGTGATTCCTGTTAAAACAACCCACTTGAGACCCAAGAAATAACCTAGGGTTAGTTAGGAAACTTATGGAATATATTTTTTTAATTAGAAGTGTCCCCAACCTGAGGTTGTAAGACAATAGTTGACACCAATAGGTTTGAACAAGTTTAAAATTACTAGAACATACTTTTCATTTAATAACAATTGTCAGAGGTCACAAGGTCCAAATTTTAGGGCTAAGGGTTTTAGTTAGGTTCACGGGGTAAATTAACACCATACCCACTCTCTAACAAGCTCAAAGTTTCAACTTGATTTTTGTCACACTTAACACATTCAAAATTTCCCTAAATCATTCCCATTGGATAGGAAAAATTTTCACCTTTCCAACGATATAAAGAAGTCCTCCTAAATCCTTGTGAAACTCCAGTTATGGACCGGTAGACTTCAGGGGTGAAATTTTCCCAAAAGGGACACGTGTCGAGCGGGGAAGAAAAACAATTTTTGGGTTGGTGGGTCGTAGGCGGTGTTTGGAATTTTTACTGTGTAGGGAGAAAATTTCAATTTACACCCATGCCCTCGCTATGTTGTCGGGGACATGTGTTTGGCTCCGACCCATCATCGGGAGAAAAGAGGGAAGGGCGCGGCGGCGCAGGAGAGTTTGGGGAATTTTACTGAGGGAGGAAAAAGGGAAAGGTTTGGCCTTGCACGGTCCGCGCGTCCGCATGGAGGGTAACATCGAGGTGAGGGTGGGAGTGTGGGGGCTGCGGGGTTTTTAAACAAAATTTTCCAAAAGCCAAAAAGGTCACAAGGGTTCCGCCCCCTCTGCCAACACCCCATGTTACCACGTGGCGACTGTGATAGGCCGCAGCCGATTTGGGAAAACAATAAAATTTTCCCAATTTTTAAAAAGGCCCAAGGGAGAAAATGATGCCGCACGTTCGCCATTGCCCCGTGAGGACATGTGGCAGCCTCTGATTGGCTGTGGGCTGGAGGAGGAAATTTCAAAAAAATTCCCAAACAATTTTTTCAAAATTTTCTAAGGATTTTAACGAGAATTTTTTGGGCCGCGGGCCCGGTAGGGAAAATTTTCCCAAATTTTCCCGCCAAGGCAGAGAAAACTTCAGAGGGCCATAAAATTTCCTAGAAATCTCAATTTTGGGAAAATGAGAACTTTCTAGAAATATCTCAATGCCCTCTTTGCACAGGAATCATAAATTTTACATTTTGACAAAGTTTAAGGGGCCAATTTTACAAAAATGATCTGTAGGATTTTAAATAGCAAACTCGTAAATTTTAACTTATTAATTTGATTCAATTTGTTCTCCTCCTTCACTCAACATGCCAAACAGGCATGGAGGATTGTTCTATGAAGGATTTAAAATGTTTTAGGGAGGTAATTTCACTTGTTTAATTTCCAATTTACATTTTTCCAACAATTGAGAAAAACGATTGTGAAAGGGATTGGGCTTGATTTTGCAATGTTTAAATTATTTTCTTAAGTGTTCTTTGTCAATTTGAGTTCATTGATGTCATAGCATGCTAAATTATATCATTTCTAAGTTGATTATTATGTGCAAGCCTGACCTTTACATTTTAATTAAAGTTATTTGCAGTTTAAAAATTTACAAAGAGATCAAATTAAAAGAGGTCCATCTAACTTTTCATCATGCAAGTATGGCATTTCATTTCCAATCTAATATAATACATTCATTTGTTTTAAACAAACCATTCTAAATCAAAATTCAAATACTAAATTCTATTTTACACATTTCCACAGATACAAAATACAGCCTTATTTCCACGTACATTTCTTTTTTTTTTTCCAATAGAGATCTAACTATCTCTTTTGCCATGATGAAACATTGAATTCAATCCAATAATGCATATGAGAGAAGATCTTGCAATTATTTATTAATTCAAAAGGAAATACATCTTTCAATGTTTGAATGCAACAAAAAAATTTCTATTTCTTTCTTTCAAATGTATAGAACATAATGTAGATATCTTTCACAATTCGAATATGCAACTTTCATATTGATCGGGGATATTTTTAGTGTCAAAAGTTCCCTAAACTTACCTAGACCATGCCAATGTAGTAGAGACTTCAAAGACATTTTTGAGGACTGTAAGAACATGAAAAACAGACACTTCGAGCTCAAGTTATGTCTGGTCAAAGTTTAGTCAACATGGAAATCAACTTTGGTCAACAGGTCAACAAGTGGACCAATGGCAAAGTGACACGTGGTAATTGGTGACAAGGAAAAATCGATGGTCTTGTAATTTTTTAAAAATCAGTTCCATGGTATAGAGCTCATAGCATGAACCTTTCTAACACATTTTGAACGAACCAAATCTGAGTTCGTATGCGCAAGATATGCATTGTCAAAGTTTGGTCAAGGAAGGTCAACATTGGTCAATAGCTCCATGATGACGTGGACAAATTGCATATTATGGACATGACACTTGGCAGGTTTTTAGTGGCTTTGGATTTAAAATAATAATAATAATATTTTATTTGATCCTTTCCATGGGAATAAGCTTAATCCCATGGGATAAGGAGGATTTTGTGGATAAAAAGCTATTTAAAAGCTTATCCTATCCCTTTCCCACCAAATGTGGGGTCAATGGCTAAATTGGGCACCTAAACCTATGGAAGGGGGATTTGAACCCAACACCTCATCTAAAAAAATAAGCAGCCTTACCAACCCGCCACCCTCTTGTAAGTGGTATAAATAAAGCTCACTTGTATTTGTAATGGACAAGTGTCAGGTCTGTGTCAAGCCAATAAGCAGGTAGTTTTGGAAAAGTGCAATTTTGGGGCACTTCTGCTCACTTCCAGATCTTGAGTTATATATGAAATTTTCTCAAAATTTTGATATGATTGCGATGGTATAATCATTTATCCAATTTGGAGTTTTTTGAAGGAGTTATTTCTATTAAAGTCACACAAAAGCATAGAGCCAAAGGGAGACACGATCTGCAAGTGGCTCGGGAAGGTGAAGGATAGAGGTTGAGCTCCATTAATGTCCTTCAAGGTCTGAAACACATTTTTTCATGGTTTTGATTCATTATTGGTTAATGTAAATGTTATTGTATTTAATTTTTAAAACATTATCAATGGATCGGTTCACCACGAACTCGGAACGTAGGAATTCGAACCCCATAAACAATCTAGTGTTGTGTTTTAATTTTTATTTTCAGTTTCGATATTTACAAGTAATTTAAATTCAGAATATAAATATGGATGCAACAATAATCGGTAATTGATAAAATTGGGATATCAATTAAAATCAAGAAACAATGATTTTGGGCTCGATCAAACATTGAATGTTGAATAAAAAGGAATTTAAATTTCAGTTTGGAAAACATTCCTAAATAAAAATTTGATCAATTTTTGGAGTATAAAAGACTTAAAGTTGATTAATGAAAATTTTTAAAAGTGGAAAAAAATAAACACCTATTTTCGGATCAAGTTTGGTATCAGAGCAGTTAGATTGTCGGATTAGCTTCCTAATTGTGTTTGAAAATTTGGCTTTAGTTTCAGTATTGATTTCAATTTTTTAGTGTGCAGACATTTTAGGGCTTGTTAATCTTCTTTTCAGCAGTGTGCAATTTTGCAAGTACATGTTGTGTTTGCAAGAATAGGGAGTAATGGGTAATTCATCCAAACAGAGCAATTGGATGAGCTTGGAAGCTATTAACCGCCAACTCCGGTAGAAACCTCTTTCCGAGAGCTAATTTTTATTTCTTGGAAGAGGAAATAGTGCGGTTAAAATCGAGCCACAATCCTCTATAGAACCAAGAAAGATGAGTATGTCAATGAGATGCTTGCATAGAGCAAGAAGTTGATGGGCTTTGTTAAAGAGTTGCATAAAGAAATGTGGACCAAGGATGCCCTCTTAGAAAAGCTGCCGCAACAAGGTGAACACAAGAAGGAAATGCCTTCCAAATCAAATGTAGGTACTATGAAAGAATGCACCGTAAGTTGTTCACAATTTAATTCTTCCTCTCATTCGAGTTTTAGGATATTCCTTTAGGTCGTTTTGAAAAAACACTAAGGGAATTGGGTCTAAACTAATGGTTAAGATGGGATTTAATGAAAAGGACCTTGGTAAAAATAGACAAGGTGATGTTAACCCAACACGGGTAGAGGATCAGCCTCGGTTTGCGAGTTTGGGTTATCCTAGTGGGAAAATTGAAATTAGAGAAAGTTCCAAAGTAGCTGAAGGAAGACAAGCTTCCAACTGCCAAGGATCTATGCCTCTAGAATTATAGGATTCCGCCATTAGGAGGAACAATGAAAGGTGTAAGAAAGTAAGTAAACGAGGTAATGAAATTCCACCTCCTCCCACTTACACTAAAAATAGCACTAAGGGGAAATTTAATCCTAAGACTTCTAAAACACTCTTTCAGTCTAAACAATATAGCTTTGGTAGATAGAAGTATGTGTTTCCTTGCACGTTTTGTGAAGGTTCTAATCATTCTGCAACATATTGTTGGAAGAGGAAAACAATGGTTAAGAAGTTAATGCCTTTTGTGAATGATAAGGCAGGTGCAAAAGACCAATCTCACTCTGGTAAAGTGAGAAATGGCAAAAAGGTTACCTCTCCTAAACAAAGGAATCATTCTCCTGCAGACGAGTATAGGGAATGGAAAAATGGGTAAGACTTCTAAAAATAGGGAAGTTAATTTTTTTCCTATTGTAAAAGGAATGGTCATGATGTTAAGATGTGTTGGTATGTTCCTTCAGTGCAACATTGGAAAGTTGTTAAAAAATAAAATAATGTCAAACCAAAATTTGTTGATCTAACTCATGTAAATGCTCATTCTAGTACCGGGGAAGTAAAACCACCTAAACAAAGAAATCCAAGTAATTGGATGGGTAAAACATTCAACTTTATGTTTGCATTGCAAAGAATGGCTGGTGATAGTAAGTAAACATTTTAAAAGCTACATTTTAGGAATTTGATCCTATGTTTATATTCAGCTTTGAATCAATTTGGAAGCAACCTTAGAGAAGATTTGAGTGACAGGTTCATCATACTCATATTCATCTTCTCACATTGTGGTTCGTTATTCTATTTCTGACAACAGTATGCAGGGATATGGGCATCATCAAAATGTCGATTTTAAAACTTGTAGTTTTATAGTGTTGTCATTTGTGCAAATTTATGGATACTTATAAGACCCATTCGGGCACTTGTTTGATATTGTAATAAATAGAAAAACTTGTTGTATCCACATGTGTTATTTACACTAATTTATAAGGCCCTCATTTTGGGAAAATTTGATTTTTGTAACTATCAGATGTGGTTGCAATTAGGGTGTAAATTTATTACACCAACAAACTGGTTTACAAAGGTACCGGGTGATCATTTTACAAATTATGACAGTTCATCAATTTGGGTAAGCATACAATTTATAGTCTATCCCTTTACAGATTCAGTGTATGGATATAATATTTGCATATTCACGTTGATTCATATTTTGACTATAGCCATTTTGGGCGTTGATGGTTTAATTATTCTAGATAGTGAATATTTGCAGTTGTAATTAGCATAATCACAAAGTGTCAGTTGAACACTAGCTTCCATTATAGATGGGTGTTATTATCTGACTTATTATTTGTGATGGCGATACACTATTTTGGGAAGATTCACATGGATTCAGTTGTTGACTATAGCTATTTTTGGGCATTGATAGTCTATTTTATTTTGGATAGTGAATACTTGCAGTTGTTACAGTTTCAGATGGACAGTGGGCACTAGCCTAATTGTGGGTAGTTTAGATGTTTGGTATATTGATATGTGTTATGAAATTATAATTTAAGTAATCAATGTATCACAAAGTGACAGTTGAACACTAGCTTTCTGTAATAGAATGGGTGTTATTATTTGGTCAATTATTTGTGATGGCATTACAGTGGGGTATGACAGTTCACAATTGTGTGCAGAGTTGACAGGGTTACAACGTTTCAGTTGAACACTAGCTTAATTGGGTGTTATTATCTGATTGATTATGTGACTAGCTAATCAACTATTTGCATTTATTTAACCTATAATGTTATTTTTGGTTCTTGTATGTGTTTTTGTAATGCAGGAAGAGATAACATTATTTGTGGGTTGATAAACAACTTTTTGTGGACAAAAAGCCTTCTCAGTGGGGAGGAGTGATCAGGGGATATTTTTTAGTGTTAAAATTTCCCTAAACTTACCTAGACCATGCCAGTGCAGTAGAGACTTCAGATAGCTTTCGAGGACCTGTAAGAACGTGAAAAAAGCAGACACTCGAGCTCAAGTTATGTTTGGTCAAAGTTCAGTCAACATGGAAGTCAACTTTGGTCAACAGGTCAATAAGTGGACCAATGACAAGGTGACACGTGGCAATTGGTGATAAGGAAAAATTTATGGTCTTTAAATTTTTAAAAATTAATTCCATGGTATAAAGCTCATCACAAGCTTTCTGACACATTTTGAACGGACCAAATCTGAGTTTGTATGTGCAAGATATGCATAGTCAAAGTTTGGTCAACAGCTCCATGATGACGTGGGCAAATGACATATTATGGACGTGACACTTGGCAGGTTTTGGTGGCTTTAGATTTAAAATAATAATAATAATATTTTATTTAATCCATTCTACGGGAATAAGCCTAATAATCCCATGGGATAAGGAGGATTTTGTGGATAAAAAGCTATTTAAAAGCTTATCCTATCCCTTACCCACCAAATGTGGGGTCAATGGCTAAATTGGGTGCCTAAACCTATGGAAGGGGGATTTGAACTCAACACCTCATCTAAAAAAATAAGCAACCTTACCAACCCGCCACCCTCTTGTAAATGTTATAAATAAAGCTCACTTGTATTTGTAATGGACAAGTGTCAAGTTTGTGTCAAGCTTGATAAGCGAGACAATTTTGGAAAAGTGTAATTTTGGGGCACTTCTGCTCACTTCCAGATCTTGAGTTATATATGAAATTTTCTTAGAATTTTGATACGATCGCGATGGTGTGATCATTTATCTAATTTGGAGCTTTTGTGATAGAGTTATTTTCTATTAAATTCACACGAAAGCGTAGAATCGGAGGGAGATCTTTGCTGCAAATGGATCGGGAAGGTGAAGGACAGAGGTGAGCTCCATTAACATATTTGAAGGTCTAAAACACAGTTTTGTAGGTTTTTGATTCATTATTAGTTAATTTAAATGTTATTGTATTTACATTTTTAAACATTATTAATGGATCGGTTCACCACAAACCCGGGGACGTAGGAATTCGAACCCGTAAACAATCTGGTGTTGTGTTCTAATTTTTATTTTCAATTTCTGATATTTGCAAGTAATTTAAATTTAGAATATGAATATGGATGCAACAATAATCAATAATTGATAAAATTGGGATATCAATTAAAATCAAGAAATAGTGATTTTGGGCTTTGATCAAACAATGAATGTTGAATAAAAAGGAATTTAAATTTCAGTTTGAAAACTCCTAAATCAGAATTTGATCAATTTTTGGATTTTAAAAGACTTAAAGTTGATTAAAAATTAACAATCCTTGAAAAAATTTTAAAAGTGGAAAAAAATCAAACACCCATTTTGAATCGGATATCCAATTACAACATCTTTTCTTCACAAATACATATTACAATTTCATCCACTTCAAGTGAAAAAAGTTACAAATGAATTTTTTTTACAAGGGACTGTCAAAACTGCATTTTCCGTTGCTCCGGAATAGCAACAAGCAAGTTTTCTTTTTCTCCAAGTTGACCACAACAAAAGTGGGGGAAAGGCAACTCTCTTCACCCAACCAAGACATCCAATGAAAGGAGAAGCCATCCTTCATCATTGGCCCTTGAGCCTCAACCATAATACAATAAGAGGTGTGATTCAACCCATGGAAACAACTAGCTTCCACAAACACACAACATTCTTTCAACATGCATAATTCAATTAAAACATATTCTAACACAAGACATTAGTTTGTAACTGCATTTAAAAATAATCAAAACAAAACTCAGGCTTGATCATGCAAGCCAAAGGAGCTAGGTCTATGGGGAAGCTATTTATGCCTCCCAAAGGGAATTGGGCATCCACCTGTAACAAACCACCAATAAAAATTCACCAAACATATCCTTATGCCCCCCACAATCCCTCCTTATGCCCCCACATATTTTCTTATGCCCCCCACAAAGTAAGAAATGCAAGCTATTTTTTTTCCATGGTGGATCCCAAGCCCAAACTCCAGTCCACAAATATAATGCCACCGACATTTCCTTATGCCATCCCACATGAATTCTCCATAGCCTTCTCCTACACCATATCTATGATAGTCTACCTATACAACCAACAAAACATAACAACATTCACCATTCACACAACACAACAAGAAAATAACAACATAAAAGAAGAGTTAAAATCCTACTTCTCCATGGTAGCTTTTGTTTCCAAACGAGCAAGCTTCAATACCCAAAACACAGTCCCAAAACAATAATCTCTAAGCATGCAAAGTTTCTACAAACTCCTTCCAAAAGCAAGAGCTCCAAACACCAGAAAATGCGCCCCGAAGAAGTATGCAAAAAGATTCAACAACCCAAAATAAGCAAAGAGTTTGAATTTTATAGAAGAGGGAAGAGAAGAGGATAATATGGATCCATATAGGATGCCACATCACACATCCTCAACTCCAATCACAAAAGACAAAATTTCATTCTCCCAAGCACAATAAAGAGGTGAGTGAAAATATATTTGCACTCTCCAAAAACCCACACCCCAAAGGACTGCAAATTAAATAAAATGCAAGAGAGTGCAATCAAAATTTGCAACATGATTAATAAAATGCATTATATAACTTTAAAATCACCTCTCCAACCATAAGTGTGGTTGGTAAATTAAATTGAGAGGTATTGGACAAGTGTTACTTGTCCCTCAAGCCTCCAAAACAGCCCCCAAGGACAAAATCAAATTTCCAAGGTGGTGGAGTGTTTCATACTCCAAAATCTGACTTACACAACTCTTACACAAACTTACATATTTAATACAAAGAGCCAACAACTTCCATTATTACTTTCCCATATCCCAATTTTATTTATTCAAATTTTAACCATATGATTTCTCATATTAATCTACCACAATTTTAATTAAATAAAAGAAAGGGACACATTACAAATAAAATACATACAACAATAATAAAAATTAACCACATTAATAATTACACAAAACCCATGGTCACATATAAAGGTGATCCCCCCATGGGAATCCCTAATAACAACAAACACAACACAATAAAACAAGTTGCCATGGTGACCTTGTCGAATTCACCTAGAATTCCATTGTGGTTGGTCTCCAATCCCCCCGATGTTTGTTGTGATATTTTAACCTGCAAAACACAAATACCTCCTTCGGCCTCGTGGCCATATCAGAACATCCAAAATGAATATAAATATAATCACAAAATCATCTAAATATGTGAATCACAACAACATCAAGGCAATTTAACATTATCACATACAATTTATATCAACAACTATATCATCATCATATAATATCCATTTTCTAGATCTACTCATAATATCTAAAATCACATGTTTGAACAACATCCATAAAACATCCATGTCAAATAGTATATCATCATCCACATATGAGGTGTCTCCAATAATCATCATGCATCATAACCAAATCAAGATTAACAATAATCCATGATCAAATGTCTAACATCATACTAAATCAAAGCATAATAATGTCCATAACGTAAAGAACAATATCAAAATAAGCATCAACTGGTGTCAAAGGGAGATGGGCACTACATCCCCCTCCCCTTAGACTCAACTTCCTGCTGGAAGTCACTGGAACAAATGTGAAAATTGAACTCGTAATGAAGTAGCATCCTCCCATGTAGCTACAGTCTCGTCATATTTGTCCCACTACACCTTAACCTTATCAACATCTTTGCCTCGAAGGCCCGTGGGTCCTATGATCTAGGATGAGAATGGGTTCCACCATCACTTGCCCCTAATCTTGCACCTACAATGATGTCAAATCTAACACATGAAAAGGGTCTCTAATATATCTCCTGAGAACTGAACCATGAAAAACATCATGTATGTGAGACAAGTGGGTGGCAATGCTAGACTATAGGCCAAAGGGTCGATACTCTCCAACATCTCAAAAGGACAAATGAATCTAGGAGCTAACTTAGAACTTTTCCGTAACAGATAGGGCTCTTGTGTGGCCTGACACAAAGGAACACCTTCATGCCCACATCAAAACTACGGTCGATCCTATGCTGATCTGCATACTTATTCTGCCGGTCTTGTGCCTCATGTAATCTTTTCCTGATCAACACCACCTGCTGCTCCATGTCCTATAAAAGAGATGGTCTAAGAGATACTTTGTCCTCTAACCTGTCCCAGCTAAGAGGTGTCCTGCACTCTCTACCATACAAAGCTTGAAAAGGAGCCATGCCTATAGAACTCTAGAAACTATTATTGTAGACAAACTCCACTAAGTACAGGTACTCCTCCCATTTAGATTGTTGATCCATCACATACATCCTAAGAATGTCCTCTAAAATCTGATCCACTCGCTTAGTCTTTCCATCTATCTGGGGTGATATGTTTGTCTGAAGTTGATTCTTGTCCCGAGGACATCTTGAATGGTAGTCCAGAAATGTGAAGTGTACAAAGGATTTCGGTCACAAATGATCTTCCGCGAGAATCTTGTACAACCGATAATATCATCTAAATATACTCGTATCGCTTTGCTCTCATTTGTATAAGTGGTCTTCACCGGAGAAAAGTGAGCCACTTTTGTCAATTTATCAACCATGACCATAATATCGTCATGGTGATATCTTGACATCGGTATCCCTACAATGAAATCCATGGAAATGGTGTCCCACTTCCATTCCAAGTTTATAACATGAGGATAAAGAAGGCCGATGGATGCTTATGCTCGGCCTTAACTCTTTGGAACTCTAAACATCATGATAGGAACTAGGCCACATCTCTACGAAGTCCTCTCAATGATACAACTGTTGTCTCGAGGTGGCATGCATCTTCTTCACCCCATGATGGATTGAATAGGGTACACGATATGCCTTTACCAAGATGTCTTACCTCAAGCTTCCATCTCTAGGAACATATATCCTACCTCTGTGCCTAAGAAGACCATCTACCTCTAAGGAAAAACCATCAAACATTCCCTCAAGGGGTCTCGAAACTCGATCTTTTCTTGTACTGCCATGTAGAAGCTATCAAGAGGAAGTTGTTGAAGAATCTGCCGCAAGTCTATGCTCACCGATGTGGCCATAACCACATGTCTCCATCTACCGAGACTTCCTGCTACCACATTCTCCTTCCCCTTCACATGCTCAATCTCCATGTCATACTCACAAAGCAACTCCATCCAAAGCCATTGATGAGTGTTGAAATTAGGTTGCGTGAAGAGGTGACGAAGACTAAAATGATCTATCCGAGTGTGAATCTTTGTCTAAGAAGAAAGTGTATCCATCTAACCAAAGCATGCACAACTTCTGCAAGCTCAAGATCATGATTTGCATAATTAATTTTGTGATCTTTGAGTTTGCGAGACTCAAAAGCCACTACTCGCCTCTCTGCATCAACACACCTCTAAGCCCCCCAATGAAGCATCTCGTGCAAACAAAGAACTCACCCTGTGGATCCAAAATTGTAAGAATAGGTGTTGTAGTGAGGCACTCCTTTAGTGTCCTAAAAGTCTATTCACATCTTTTTGGCCAAACAAACTTCTTCCCTTTCCATTGAAGGAAAGTGATAGGGTGCATTGAATCCGAGAGAAGTCCTAAAAAAATCTCCTGTAGTAATCTGCTAATCCCATGAAGCTACGCACCTCAGTCACTGTAGTGGGTGTTGGCCAATCCATAATGGCTCTAATCTTGGAAGGATCAATGGCGATACCTTCCCTAGAAATGATATGACCCAAATATTGTACCTCTGTTTGAAATAATGCACACTTCTCCAAGTTCCCGTAAAGTTGTTGCTCACGAAGACACTGAAGAACCTGGCGAAGGTTCCCCTCGTGCTCCTCACACATACGTGAGTATATCAAAATTTCATCTAGGAAGATGAGCATGAAGCAATCTAAGAAGGTCCTAAATACCCCATTCATCAAACTCATGAACACTACGGGGCATTAGTTAAACCAAAAGGCACCACTATGAACTCATAGTGCCCATATCTCGTGCGGAAGGCGGTCTTATGAATATCCGCCTCCGAAATCCTCAAGCTGATGGTAGCTTGACTTAAGATCAATCTTAGAGAAAATTGTGGCTCCCTTCATTTGATCAAACAAGTCATTAATACGCGAGAAGGGGATAACGATTCTTAATCGTTACCTTGTTCAGTTGGCGGTAATCAATACACAACCGCATGGATCCATCCTTCTTCTTCACAAAGATCACTAGTGCACCCCAAGGGGATACACTAGGATGGATAAGGCATTTCTTCAAAATGCCCTCAAGCTATAACTTGAGCTTTGGGGTGGTCATCCGATAATGTTCTCGTGAGATAGGCTCTGCTCAGAACTAGATTTATATGAAAATCAATCTCACATGGGGGTGGTAACCCCGGTAGCTCCCCCTGGAAAAAAATCTAAAAATCTCTCAAAATGGGATGATCATCTAGTGATGGTCCACTAGACCCATCCTCGACACATCACTTGACTGTAATAGCATACATCCGACAACCCCATCACACACACTACTTAATCGCATAGCGGAGATGGTGTGAATAGAAGCGGGTCTCCCGACCCCCCGAAATCATCGACTCCACTCCCAAATAATCGAACAAGATATAGTCTTGTGGTAACAATCCATCCTGGCCCCGTGTGTAGATAACCAATCCATACCCAAAATGTCTCCATATGAGTCCAAAGGAAGGATACAAAGATCGAGGTAGTGGTGAAAGGTCCCAAATCCACTACACACTCCTTAACTAAGGAGTCTACAAAGATCTTGGCTCCAAAAGCCATCTCGACATCCCAACTAAGACCCTGCCTAACTGCCACCAGCCTACATTGCTCTACTAAAGATGGTGTAATGAAAGAATTAGAAGAACTAGAATCAAACAATACAGAGGTAGGAATACCACTAATGCTACCTGTGGTCTCAATGACTATTCTCTGATGCTCTTCCTAGTAGTTCTCAACCACTGCATAAATCCTGTGGTTGCATCCCATGTCACCAACCATTGGCTCTGAGATCTGTGTCTTACCCTTGTTATTAGGGTTATGTGGGTAATCTCTCCGAAGTGTCTACTAACTCGATAACCAAAACACCTCCGATCCTCCCTAATGAGTAATACCTCTATTAGGTGCCCTAGAAGTCGTGGTGTGGATCTTGATGATCCGCTACGTTTCTTGAGGTCTCTGCTTTGGTGATCTCCCGTTGACCGAGCTCTAGGTCCACCTTGTGTTTCGATGGGACCCGTAGGAGGAGGCCCCATACTTTGACCTCTCTTTGCATCAAATCTCTGTGGAGTGCGTGAGGTGGGCAATGAAAGGAACGATAAGAAGATTGTTCTAAGCCGTGATCTCAGATGATAATAGCACATCACATTAGATTTGCAAATAGAAGAGCTAAAATACCATATATGGAAATCCATCATAATCCATAATGCTCAATACATTACAATAGAATGACTTGAATTATTCAATAAGAAAGATGTACATATAGGAGGAGGGAAGTGTAACTACTACCTAAATCAGTGGTGAAGAACTCCCACTAACTGATACTGGTAGTTAAGTTAACTCCAAAAGACTAGTAAGCTAACTTCACATAACTGAGAAGCTAACTCAACACAACTAGTACACCTAAGCAAGCTAACCCAACAAGTGTAGGGTTAACACAAGTGTAAGAATTATCCTAATAAATAAATAAAAGGATAAATAATAACCTACACTAACACCCTCCCGTAAGCATAGCTTAGGTGGGTGGAAAAGAAGGTGGGTCCCGACAACAAGGCTTGATGAGGTACCCACGTACAACAACTGGGAAAAATGGACACCACAAGGTACCCAAAACCAGTAATAACAAAGTAGAGAGTAAAATCTGCTGCAAGATATCCTTAGAAGCTCGGCTCCAAAAACTTGTACAATGCTGAAGAAGTGTGGTGCACACTATGGTCTGAATCCACTGATCGATCATATAACTCAAAACAATCGACGACCTTTGGACTTCACTAGAATAGCTCCATGTAAGGAGACTGTCAATGGAGTGATGTCGAAAAGTGAAAAAATCAAACATAATTTGATCAACTGCTACAAATAGGTGTGCCACGATCCAAGAACAACCAAGGCAACAAGGCAAGGACACGAGATCCAAATAAATAGGAGTGCCACGATCCAAGAAAAGCCAAGGTAACAAGGCAAGGACATGAAACCTAAAGAAGTAGTATCAACACCACACCCTCCCATACTGTTGAATGAGTAGAGTGATACCACAGATCTGTATGAGTTGCCAAAATCAACTACTCGAACACTGACAAACTAACACTGGGCTCCACCAGAATAGCTCCCCCACAAGAGAGACTGTCAACATGCAAAAAAAAGTGTCGAAAATACAGATCCAAAATATCTCAACAAACAAGAGAGATATAAATGTATACACCCATAGATACAAGAATGCAATACCCAAAATTTTAGGATGTCGGGCTCAACCGAAAATGCATCCACAAGTGATCACAACACCCTCCCAAATTGGCACTTTATAATTGAGTGCATGTAAATATTACAATGAGTAAAAGTACCTTTTACAATTGAAATATGTGTATAAAAGTCTCACCAATGCGTAGATCTCGAAAAAATACACAATTTCAAAAAAAGATCACCTTAATCCGAGCTACGGATCAAAAGTTATGAGCTCTAGAAGGTTTTGCTATTAAAATAATATTTTAATGTTGATCTTCTTTTCAAAAGGTACACGTGACACCCAAATGTCCAAAGGGTAAAAGAGTGCATCCACACGATACAGGCTTGCGACCAAAGGATAAAAGCCTGCGCCCAAAACTGAAATATCCAGAGGGTAAAAGACTGCATCTGGAAGGTACACACTTTTATCCAATGGATAAAAGAATGCACCCAGAGGGTACAGATCTGCGTCCAGTGGATAAAAGACTGCATCCAAAACCAAAATATCCAGAGGGTAAAAGACTGCATCTGGAAGGTACACGCTTTTATCCAATGGATAAAAGAATGCACCCAGAGGGTACAAATCTGCGTCTAGTGGATAAAAGACTGCATCCAAAACCGAAATATCCAGAGGGTAAAAGACTGCATCTAGAAGGTACACACTTTTATCCAATGGATAAAAGAATGCACCCAGAGGGTACAGATCTACGTCCAGTGGATAAAATACTGCATCCAAAACCAAAATATCTAGAGGGTAAAGATCACGCATCGAGAAGGTACACGCTTTTATCGAATGGATAAAAGAATGCACCCAGGGTACAGATCTGCATCCAGATTTGACTGTCTCAAAACATGGTCGAGTTTACAGTCGATTCTATGGTTTTGGCACCTTCCAAATCCAATGGCACACTTCATTTTGCATAAAAATGCATGCTACAGAAAATTTCTCACAAATTCCAAATACATGAAAATAATAAACCCTTCACAGAAAAGAAAAACTTACAGATGGATGTCTACATCATCTATGGCTCTGATACCATGAAAGGAATGATAAGAAGATTGTTCCAAGCCGCGATCTCAGATGATAATAGCACACCACATTAGATTTTCAAAGCAGAAGAGCTAAAATACCATATATGGAAATCCATCATAATCCATAATGCTCAATACATTACAATATAATGACTTGAATTATTCAATAAGAAAGATGTACATATAGGAGGGAAGTGCAATGCTACCTAAATCATGGTGAAGAACTCCCACTAACCGATCTCGGTAGTTAATTTAACTCAAAAGACTAGTATGCTAACTTCACATAAGCGAGAAGCTAACTCAACACAACTAGTAAGCTAACTCCACACAACCAAGTACACCTAAGCAAGCTAACCCAACAAGTGTAGGGTTAGCACAAGTGTAAGAATTATCCTAATAAATAAATAAAAGGATAAATAATAACCTACACTAATGAGGCAAGACTGTCATTGCTCTACTGCTATTGTGGTCTAAATGATGACTATGCTAAACCACGGCCACCACAAGG
Source organism: Taxus wallichiana var. yunnanensis (assembly GCA_018340775.1). Lineage (NCBI taxonomy): Eukaryota > Viridiplantae > Streptophyta > Pinopsida > Cupressales > Taxaceae > Taxus > Taxus wallichiana. Next base: position 939,928,935 of record CM031235.1, on the reverse strand, counting down.
GAGAGGTACTAACCCCCTCGATCTCTTGTCCTACATCTACCGTACGTGGCTCCGGACTCGGTCCTCTAGCCTTAGGGTCTTCCTCGAGTCTCCTGCTATATAGGCCTTCTCGATGGCCTCGGCTAATGTCTGTGGGTAGTGGATCCCACTGCATCTCCAATGTCTAAATCAAGCCCCGAGATGAACTTGTGAATCTCGCACCTACTCATCTGCATATACTCAACATACTGGAGTAGATCAAGAAATATACTCTCATACTCTACTATAGAAAGAAATGCTGTCGAGAGGTCATGGAACTCGTCGATCCTCTACTTTGTATGAACCTCCATGACAAATACTTTCTCCTAAATCTCTCCTCAAATAAATCCTAGGTCACTGCCTCTAAATCTACATGGAGCTTTTGCTCATATGTCCTCCACCATACTCCTGCTCCATCCCTCAGTAGATGGATCGCAACACGAGCTTTCATGTTGCTAGAACAAGGACAAAGCTTGAAGCAACCGCTCAAGCTCACTGGTCAGGCCTCTACCTAAAATTCACCCGTGTCATCTAAGTAATATGAGGGCCAGAGCTTCAGGATATCCTTGATGTGATCTGTAGCTATGGTCTGATGGCCTCTAGGTCTCTCTACACGCTCATCCCTAAGCCTCGGGCTCGAGATCTCTCTTTACGCTCGAAACTCGGTCACCTGTCCCCTAAGTGGTGACTCTGCCCTAGCTGACTCCATATGGAAGTTCTCTCCTATATGCTCCTCGCTAGGTCAAGGAGATACCCAAACCTCAATGGAAGGGGCTCTGTCATGACTAGCTACATGTTCTCCTCCTAATCCTCCGCATAGAGCAACATTGACATCTTGAAGAGTCTGCAAAATATGGGGTAGGATAGCTACTATACCCTGATCTGGTGGTGGTGGTGGTGGTAAGTCTGAGTCTATGTGAAAATTCCCCGCCTCGTCACATGTGCCTCCTGAGACCAAAGTGAGAGTTAGTTCATTTTTCTAGGTTTTATTCAATTTCATGTCTACTACAATATGTAATTTCTAAACTAATTTGTTTTGTTTTAGATTTAAAAATGTGCTAGGTTTAAGTTTCATGTCCCAAGTTTTCTAGTGTGCCCAAGGGTCCAAACTTTTGAACCACCACTCTAATACTAAGTGTGATTCCCATTAAAACAACCCACTTGAGACCCAAGAAACAACCTAGGGTTAGTTAGAAAAATTATGGAATAAATTTTTTTATTAGAAGTGTCCTCAACAGGTTGTAAGACAACAGTTAACACTAACGAGGTTTGAGAACAAGTTTAAAATTACTATAATATAATTTTCATTTAATAACAATTTCCAGAGGTCACAAGGTCCAAATTTTAGGGCTAAGGGTTTTAGTTAGGTTCGGGGGTAAATTAACACCATACCCATTCTCTAACAAGCTCAAAGTTTCAACTTGATTTTTCTCACACTTAACACTTTAAAATTTTTCCTAAATCATTCCCATTGGATAGTAAATTTTCTCACCTTTCCAACGATATAAAGAATTCCTCCTAACTCCTTGTAAAACTCCAGTTATGGACCGACGGACTTTAGGGGTCAAATTTTCCCAAAAGGGACACGTGTCGAGCGGGGAAGAAAAGCAATTTTTGGGTTGGCGGGTCGCAGGGTGGCGTTTGGAATTTTTCCTTGCATGGGGAGAAAATGTCAATTTGCACCCACGCCTCCACTATTCCACCAGGGACATGTGTCGGGCTCCAAGCCATCGCTGGGAGAAAAGAGGGAAGGGGCGCGGGTGAGAGAGTTTGGGAATTTTGCAAGGGGGAGGAAAAAGGGAAAGGTTTGATGCACGGGTCCGCGTGTCCACGGGGTAACGCCAAGGAGAGGGCGGGAGTGCGGGGGCCATGGGGTTTTAAAACAAAATTTTCCAAAATCCAACAAGGTCACGAGGGTTCCACCCCCTCCACCAACACCCCATGTTGCCACATGGCAGCCTGTGATAGGTTGCGGGCCGAGGCGGGAAAAAGGTAAAATTTTCTCAAAATTTTAAAAAGACCCAACGGAGCAAATGATTCCGTGCCTCCACCGTTTCCTCGTGAGGACACGTGGTGGTCTCTAATTGGCGAGGGCTGATGGATGAAATTTTAAAAAATTTCCCAAACAAATTTTTCAAAATTTTCTAAGGATTTTAATGGGAATTTTTCAAGCCGTAGGCCCGCTTAGGAAAATTTTCCCCCAAGCGAGAGGAAAACTTCAGAGGGCCATAAATTTTGCTAGAAAGCTTATTTTTGGGAAAACGAGGACTTTCTGGAAAGCTCTCGATGCCCTCTTTACACAGGAATCATAAATTTTACATTTTGTGAGAGTTTAGGGGGTCAATTTTATAAAAACAATCTACTGAGGATTTTAAATAGCAAACTCGTAAGTTTTAACTTATTAATTTGATTCAATTTGTTCTCCTTCACTCAACATGCCAAATAGGCATGAAGGATTGTTCTAGGAAGGATTTAAAATTTTTAGGAGGTAATTTCACTTGTTTGATTTCAATTTACATTTTCCAACAATTGATGAGAAAAAACATTGTGAGAGGGATTGGGCTAGATTTTGCTTAAATTGTTTTCTTAAGTGTTCTTTGTCAATTTGAGTTCATTGATGTCATAACATGCTAAATTATATCATTTCCAAGTTGATTATTATGTGTAGGCCCGAACTGTACATTTTAATTAAAGTTATTTGCCATTTTAAAAATTTACAAAGAGATCAAATTAAAAGAGGTCCATCTAACTTTTCATCATGCAAGTATGGCATTTCATTTCTAATATAATCTAATACATTCAATTGTTTTAAACAAACCATTCTAAATCAAAATGCAAATACTAAATTCCATTTTACACATTTCCATGAGATACAAAATGCAACATCATTTCCACGTACATATTTTTTTTTTTCCAACAGAGATCTAACTATCTTTTTGCCATACAATGAAACATTGAATTTAATTCAACAATGCATATGAGAGAAGATCTTACAATTCTTTATTAATTCAAAAGGAAATACATTTTTCAATGTTTGAATGCAATAAACAAATTTCTATTTCTTTCTTTCAAATGTAGAATAGAATGTAGATATCTTTCACAATTCGAATATGCAACTTTCATATCCAATTACAACATATTTTCTTCACAAATACATATTAAAATTTCATCCACTTCAAGTGAAAAAGGTTACAAATAAATTTGTTTTACAAGGGACTATCAAAAATGCATTTTCCTTTGCTCCAGAACAACAACATGCAAGTTTTTTTTTTCTCCAAGTTGATCACAACAAAAGTGGGGGAAAGGCAACACTCTCCACCTAACCAAGACATCCAATGAAAGGAGAAGTCATCCTTCATCATTGGCCCCCGAGCCCCAACCATAATACAATAAGAGGTGTGATTCAACCCATGGAAACAACTAGCTTCCACAAACACACATCATTCTTTCAACATGCATAATTCAATTAAAACATATTCCAACACAAGACAGTAGTTTGCAACTACATTTGAAAATAATCAAAACAAAACTCAAGCTTGATCATGCAAGCCAAAGGAGCAAGGTCTATGGGGGAAGCTACTTATGCCTCCTAGTTGGAATTGGGCATCCACTTGTAACAAAATACTAATAAAAATTCATAAAACATATCCTTATCCCCCATAATCCCGCTTATGCCCCCATAGATTTCCTTATGCCCCCACAAAGTAAGAAATGTAAGCTATTTCTTTTCCATGGTGGATCCCAAACCCAAACTCCCTCCACAAATATGATGCCACTGGCATTCCCTTATGCCCCCCCACATGAATTCCCCATAGCCTTCTCCTACACCATTCCTATGGTAGTCTACCCATACAACCAACAAAACATAACAACATTCACCATTCACACAACACAACAAGAAAATAACAACATAAAAGAAGAGTTAAACTCCTACCTCTCCATGGTAGCTTTTGTTTCCAAACAACAAGCTTCAATGCCCAAAACACAGTCCCAAAACAAAAATCTCCAAGCATGCAAAGTTTCTCCAAACTCCTTCCAAAAGCAAGAGCTCCAAACACCAAGAAAATGCGCCCAAAAGAAGTATGCAAAAAGATTCAACAACCCAAAACAAGCAAAGAGTTTGAATTTTATAGAAGAGGGAAGAGAAGAGGATGATGTGGATCCATGTAGGATGTCACATCACACATCCTCAACTCCAATCACAAAAGACAAAATTTCATTCTCCCAAGCACAATAAAGAGGTGGGTGAAAATATGACAATATATTTGCACACTCCAAAAAGCCCACACCCCAAAGGACTGCAAATTAAATAAAATGTAAGAGAGTGCAATCAAAACTTGCAACATGATTAATAAAATACATTATAAAAGTTTAAAATCACCTCTCCAACCATAAGTGTGGTTGGTAAATTAAATTGAGAGGTATGGGACAAGTTTTACTTATATCTCAAGCCTCTAAAAATAGCCCCCAAGGACAAATTCGAATTTCAAGGAGGTGGAGTGTTTCATACTCCATAATCTAACTTACACAACTCTTACACAAACTTACACATCCCTTACATATTTAATACAAAGAGCCAACAACTTCCATTATTACTTTCCCATATCCCAATTTGATTTATTTAAATTTTAACCATATGATTTCTCACATTAATCTACCACAATTTTAATTAAATAAAAGAAAGGGACACATTACTAATAAAATACATACAACAATAATAAAAATTAACCACATTAATAATTACACAAAACCCATGGTCACATATAAAGGTGATCCCCCATGGGAATCCCTAACAACAACAAACACAACACAATAAAACAAGTTGTCATGGTGACCTTGTCGAATTCACCTAGAATTCCATTGTGGTTGGTCTCCAATCCCCCGATGTTTGTTGTGATATTTTAACCTGCAAAACACAAATACCTCCTTCGGCCTCATGGCCATATCAGAACATCCAAAATGAATATAAATATAATCACAAAATCATCTAAATATGTGAATCACAACAACATCAAGGTAATTTAACATTATCACATACAATTTATATCAACAACTATATCATCATCATATAATATCCATTTTCTAGATCTACTCATAATATCTAAAATCACATGTCGAACAACATCCATAAAACATCCATGTCAAATAGTATATCATCATCCACATATGAGGTGTCTCCAATAATCATCATGCATAATAACCGAATCAAGGTCAACAATAATCCATGATCAAATGTCTAATATCATACTACATCAAAGCATAATAATGTCCATAACATAAAGAACAATATCAAAATAAGCATCAATTGGTGTCAAAGGGAGGTGGGCACTACATTGGGCATCTTGCATTATCTATTTTGCTACAAAATTTTCGTCTTTACCTTTCTCTAGTACATTCTCTTTGTTTTCCTTGAACCAACAATCCTTCTTTACATGACCTTTCTTTCCACAATTCTAGCAGATTATATCTCTACCTATGGATTTAGATATACCATTCTTAGATTTTTATTTCCCATTATTCTTGCTCTTAGATCTCTCCTTCTTCCTTCCCCTTCTTTCTATAGTTAAATCATTCCCAGATGATGATTCTCATGTACTTTTCCTATGTATTTCTTCATTCAGATTATAATAACTACGTCATCAAACTTTAAAGCATTAATAATGAGACATTATATTAGTAATAAACATTACCAAGTTATCCCAACTATCTGGAAAAGAGCATAATAATAAAATTTCTTTCACTTCATCCTCAAATGGAATACTAACTAATTTTAATTGATTTAAAATAGACTAGAAATCATTTAAATGACCTAATGCGAGATCCACCTTCTTGCATCTTTAAATTAAACAAATATTTCATCAAATAAAATTTATTTCAAGCACTAGGTTTTTCATATAGATTTGCTAAAGATTTCATCAACTCTACCGTAGATCTTTCTTTGGTAATATTCGAAGCCACAGAAGCTTTGCCAGGATCAATATTATAGATCCCAGAGCCTTTCTATCAAGAATTTTCCATTCTTCATCAGTCATCTTTACAAGTCTTTCCTTCTCATCCAACGATAAGTATAAATATTTCTGATACAAATAATCCTCCACATGTATCTTCCATAATAGATATTCATGGCCATCAAATTTATCTACTTTGAATTTTCCTTCTTCTCCCATTGCTTTTCTCCCACTCAATAATAAATCCCTCTGTGAGTAAATATGTCAACACACACAACCATCAAACAAAGATTCTTTGATACCAGTTGTTGGGGTTAACACACCGATTGTATAGATATATTAATCAGATCTAAGCATAAAAGAAATCAATATGGAAATAAACAAGAAGAAACAATACACAAGATTTAAAGGGATTCACCCATTGTCACTACGTACACTAAGAAATAACCAATTTATCATCACGAAGAAATATAATGAAGATTTGCAATCTTCCACACCTTATGGATGTCCTATACTTTATTCTCTACAAATTTCTCTTTTTCTCTCAAAGGAAACTTCTCTCTATTCTCAATTTAATTCTACCTTCTAAACCCTAGCTTTATGCTTATATATGTATCTAAAATCTTAGGGCACTTTAGCTATGCAATTAGAACCATTAGATTCACTTTACGACTAAATATAAATCTAATTCCCATAACTTAATTATAATAGTCATGCATAGGGAATCGATCTTTGGTTAGCCTTAAGTGATGCCAGTTCCTCCTTGCTTAAGTGATACCGGTCCATGGGTGACCGATGGTGGTTCGTCAACCGATACCAAGCATTATGTATTCCAGCAAGACTGCAAAAGCATGCTAGTGAAGCGATTAAGCTCCAAAACTCAACAAATTCTCTCAAACCATTCAATGAAACTTGATAAAAAAATTTAAGCGAGGCGTATTGATCCCACCAAATTTTTGTAAAACTTCTAGAAGATTGGTTGGTTAAAAGCTTTTAATTGATCAAAAACATTTTCAAAAACCCTAGATCAGGGTTACTCGACTAAGAGGGCTCGAGAGAAACAAACACGAGTTTTCTTGAGAAAATTTAAATGAAATTGAAAAGTTCAAGCTTCTCAAGCCTTTTTGGAAGACCCTTCACCTTTCCAGTTCACATATAAATACCATGCACACCCCTTTTTGCACCGAGAAATAAAAAAATGCAGTCTATACTATCCGAAATTTTCCATTAAAGTAACAATCACTTTGTAGCATGTCTTATGTACTTGAATATCCTCTCAAATGAATTTTGGAGGATTTATAGACCACTATGGATCCTTTCTCAAGGTTTGGGGTTCCTGTCACTATTACCTTATTTGATGATTGAAAACTAGAATCTTTCAATAATATCACCATACATGAAAGTTGTCCTAAAAGCCTTTGTTCATGTCTTACAAGTCTTCACATTGTAACTATGATTTTTAAGGATCAAACTCAAAATAGTACCACCTTTGAGATGTCATTGAGGATAAGACACTCATATAAACTTATAATCTGTAATAAATAACATGACATGCATAACAAACATTACGGTGACTTGAGACATAACTTGCAACAACAACCTTCACACTGAAATTGATGGACTTGTAGGGCATTAATGATGATAAATTTTTTAAGAAAAATTTACACACTTCTAAAATATTTGAAAAGGCTCAAACCAAGTGAAATTAGACCAAGAAATGACTTTTACTTCCATCGATACAACAACCCGCCGGGAAAGAAAAGAACTTCCTTACAAAAATGATGAGAACGTTTTAACCACAACTCCTTTTGATAGAATAATTTTTGCACATGAATTCTAGGTCAATTTACTACAAAAATTATTATATGACTTATCTAATAAATCCTTCATATTTTCGTTTGACACCTAAGAAATTCAGTGCTTTGAATGCACCATTCACAAAACTAGTCTTGCAAAAACTTGAATAACTTGCTCAAACGACCTTCCGAGGACCTATAATTTTGCATGGAGATCAACAACACCTACCTAAAATCTCTCCCATGGTTGGTTTATCAAAAATATCTCTAAATGTTTCTAGGCCATCCCAGTTGAAAACAAGTATAATCATATTTCTCAAGGCGAGTTTAGGCTAGGATTTACATTTTGTCTCCAAATCATGTTTTTGATATGTTGAGCCCTAAAATGAGTGTTTTCACTTGAAATAAACATGTTCCAATAGTTTAGATTCATTTTATCTCCTTCCCTTCTCCATTTTTCTAGGTTTCTTGAGAATTGGACTTATACTCTCAAGTCAGATTTGCTTGTTTCCTTGTTTGACCAATTTGGTGACGAGATTCTTTGGACAAACAAAAGGGCATGATGGGCATGACAAAGAGACTTGATCCAATCCATAAATGTGATGCAAACCATAAATAACCAAACTATAAGACTCACACACACCTTGGGAACATCAATTTGACTCATCATGGAATAACATAAACTCAACACTCTGTAACTCCTTGGACACATCATTTCCATGAAAAATATGCACTAGGACATCAGACGGGGACATCAATGACAACATGACACAAGGTGGGAAACATGGGTGAGTAGGATTATTGTGTAAGGAAAAGTATTGCTTCTAGAGATGTTTTCACCGTACAAATACAAGTACGCCACCGCTGGCCAACAGTAGTCGGATGACAAGGGAAGGATTGGAGAAGGAAAAAGAACATTGGGATTAGGTACATCCACTAGTGATTGAAATGGGATAAGATCATTCTCATGTGTTGGTAGGCAGGAAAGTATTCAACTCTCCATCTAAGGATTTTTCACGTGTTTGGGAGAGGAATCTTGTCTCTGTCGATATGAAATGTTGATTGGGGCTATTGAGGAATTGGAATCAAATGAGGAGTGTTCCTCCAAAATGAAGGACTATACTAATGAAATGATAAAACATTTTGGAGTTCCTGTTATTGATGAGAACACTGTAGTAGAGGAGTTATTGAATCCATTTGAGGAGTATGTTCACAAAGAATTCGGAGACTCCTTTTCTTTCAGCGAAGATACATGAAGTCTCTCACTGAGGTCAAAGCCACAATTTCATTCATTGTAAAGAAACATATGTCATGGTTCACTAAGAGAAAGAACATCAATGATATTTGAGATGGTTGGCTCAAGTCTCTGAGTTGTGTCTGCATTCCTCAAGTGGAGAAAGTTGTGCCTATGAAAACCTAATATAGTAAAGAGTTCAAGGGAGTGGAGATATTTCAGTCAACCTTAGAAAAGATGCATCAGAACAGTGGAGCAATATTAATATAGGCATCGTCGTCATCAAATTAGCTCTCTCTCTCTCTCTCTCTCTCTTTCTCTTTCTTTCTCTCTTCTATCCCCTTGCCCCTCCTATTTCATGTTCTATTTATTTATTGGGGGTTGCACTTTTCATTTTTTCCTATTCATTTAAATGTGACTATAGCTAATATTGTAATAATTCACCCTTTATTTATAAAAGAGGACTTCATTTTATTCCTAAGAATACAAAGAGTCACATGTTGTGAGGGACAAATGAAAATCCATGTGGGGGGTAGGTGAAGAGTCTTTCAAGCCTATAAATTGTAATGAATTCCCCATTCTTAAGGATTGTCAATTTTGTGTGTTTAAGAGTAGAGAAATGCTTGGGAAAATAAAAGAGATAGCTAATTTCCTCTATTCTCCTTCTCACATTTTCTTCCATTCCTCTCAATGTACAACTTTTCCAAAATATCAAAGAAGAAGAAATTATTTTCTAGCTTTTCTTGATGTAGGAATTGATGAGACTTTGAGTTCACAATTTCATCTTGTCTTGGTTTTAGCAACAAGGTTGTGTTATTTCTAATTATATGTGTTGATGTATTTTGATTAATCTTTATAGGCATATGATTTTCTTCATGTGTTATTAATTTCCCTTTCTAATTTCCTACTCCATTTTCCCACCTATTCAACAAATTCCTCCCTTGCAAGAAATTGCAAGCAATTGCCACAAGTTTAGTGGAGTTTCCATGTTATATCCCTAATGTCTAGGCCACCCAAATATTTCATTTTCATTCACACATGATAAATGGAGCTGCACCATTCTAATAGAGGGACCTAGAGTCCTAGAGCGTTGGCAGATACCCACCAATTTTTCTAACTGACAAATTTTCTTGCCAAAAGTTTTTGCCACCCAGTGTAGGGCATACTTGATATATTATACACCCAAATACAAATCACAAAAATACCAAAAAATTCAAATATCCCAAAAATAAAAAATAATGGAATTTGAATAGTCACCAAGCCTTATGACTCACACCAATGGCCATTCCAAGTAACCCTCCTATCTGAGACACTCCGAATTGTTATTTCACATCCTAAGAAGATAGCATATCCGAATTGAATGAAGTTTTTCGGAACAACAGAGATAATTTTGTAAACTACTTCATAGCTACAAGGGTGTTAGATTCTGAAGAGAAATGTACTAAAGAATTAAAAAGAGCAAGAAAAATCCAAGTGTAAAAAGAAAATCTTAAGTTAATCCCAAGTCTACAAGCTAGCTAATCGCAGATACACCAGTCCTAGAGACAAGGAGGAGATATTGACCCCATCTTTGAAGAGCTCCAAAGAAGGAAAGAGCTAGTCAGAAATTCAAGGCACTCCCTTCATCCCAAAACTTCTCTCACTGGTGTTCCAAGCGGTGTCAATCCATTGGACATAGAGTTTCAAATCCTCGGTGAGGATTTTAAAAACTTAATTGAAACGGAAGATGAAGTATAAGCAAGAGCAAAAGCAATAGATAAAATTGAATTAGAAGTAAGAGAGGAGGCATGAGTTGCAACAAGAGTAGAAGAAATAACAAGGGCGGAAGAAAAATATGAAGCCATAATGGGTGATGAGGATATGCCTCAACCAATTGTGCCATGGGGCAGGAACACGGCCCACTTGCACTCCCACAACCTATTCATGAGCTGCCATAAGAAAAATAATTCCTAAAATCGGGGGAGATGATTTACAACCTTTAGAAGAACATATGGCAACATTCATCATCGTTTGTGGAGTACTAGGGGTAGAGCATGAATATGTATCTACCAGATTGTTTATGGAATCCTTACAAGAAAAAGAAACAAAATGGTTCTACCTCCTACCTCCTAGAGAAATCACTTATTGGGATAATATCAAGATTGCTTTCAAGGATATATTCAAATCAACTGAAGATTTCTAGAAACTCTTTGTGTAATTGGTGTTATTTTGTAGCTAGATTCAACAGGTTGGTCAAGAGAATACCTCTTGAAGCTATGCCCTCTGATGATAACATCAAAAATTCTTCATAAATTCCTAGCTTCCTAAGGTTGGGTTCATTCTTAGAAGGTCCTTACCTAGAACTCTAAAGGAAGCTCAAGACTATGTTGTTGAAACAGAGGATGATTTGATTCTATTTGGAAAGGTGAAGAATCCTAATGGCAAGAAAAGGGGTCAAATTTCTAGCTCCATTCCCATAGACCCTATGGTTCAAAAGTTGGAAAATGATCTAATTACTCTCAGGAAGTAACTAAATCAAAGCACCATGAGAAATGTTCCAAAGAAGAAAAATCTCCCAAATAGGCAAAGGCTTGCTCCACCTCCTCGTAGGATTACTCTTGAGGCAACATTGATCAACACATGTAACATGTGATGTAAAGAAAGAAGAAGAAGAGGAAGAAGTGTAGGAGCCATAACAAGAAAACAAAGATGGTAATGTTCTCTAGATCAAAGAGGTTGAAAACGGTGCTCAGAATGGTCTCTGTGAATACTTTTCGGGAGTGATGATGACAATGACGAAGAGGCACTAAATTTCTCATGTGTCATATTCACATGCTCTTAGTCTTAAAAGGGATATTCCTCCTCAAAGAACTACTATAAAGAAGAAAAAAGGATGATCCTCAGGTGGTAGTCCTATAGAACAAGATAATCGGTAGAGTATCCCCACTCGCGCCATTAATGAAATTCACAAAGGAGAAACCATACCCGATAGTGATCAAGAAGATAGCTGTCATGACAAGTAATTCCTCTGGTGTTTCCCCTAGCCTTATTTTTTCATCCAAAGATAATCCTTCACCCAAAGCTATTTTTGTAAAATCATTGAATGCCCAAACTAAATCAACCACTACTTCTAAATATACTACCTCATCCACTAAAGATGCTCAAGCTTCAAAGGTAGCACCGCCTCCATAATGTAAAACTTCCACTATCCCAAAAACATCAAGTTCACCAGCCTTAACTCCATTCAATATCATCGAACATGTAAAAAACCAAATTTCAGATTTTTGAAGCTGAATTTTCGCATACACACCGAAACAACTTAAGAGGATCTTCAATTTTATCAAGGGTGGTAACTCAAAACCCAACACGTAAACCCCAATCCTAAGGGCCTACTACCAACACCACCCATACCTTCTATGCATAAAACATGCTTGAACTAAGTGTATGTAAAACCAATAAGGTGGAACCCTTCTACCTATCCCTCTTGATCAAAGGCCATCAATTGAATAATTGCATCATAGACTCAGGAGCCTCAGATAACGTCATGCCCATAAAAGTTTCCAATGCCTTAGGACTTACTCTGACATGATAAAATGGATCTTGTTACTCTATGGAGTCTAAAGAAGTGTTGTTGGTGGTAAGGATCAAAGATGCATAAGTGGCAATAGTAGACTTCCCAGATAAGAAGGTGTTACTCACAATATTAGTGGTAGACATTCCAACATATTTTGGTATGTTGTTGAGTAGAAGCTTCTACAAAGACCTAGGTGGTGACATACGAATGGATTGGTCCTTCGTAACCATTCTAGTAAAAGGTAAAATGAATAATTTACTACCCGTATGGAAAATGAATTACATGGTCCAAAAGTCAGAAGACCCAAGAGCTAACATTTTGTTCCAAGACAGTGGGATGGAAAACTAATTTCTCACATTTGAAAGAGGTGATAATATGCCTCTCCTCAATGAATATGAAGAATATCAATTGTGGACCATGGAATTTTATGGTAGTCATTCTAGTGCAAGGTCCATAGTTGGTATTGTCTTGACCTCTCCCTTGGGTGAGTTCTTTCCATTTGCATATAAGCTACAATTTAAAAACACCAACAACATGATGGAGTATGAATCCCTCCTCCTCAGAATTGATGCCACCGAATCCATGGGTATCAAGAAGTTGAAATGCCTCAACGATGCCGAAGTGATTGTTAAATAAGTGAAAAATCAATATCAAGTCAAAAACCCAAGACTCAGGCATTACAAGAACTAAGGTTGGGACTTTATCGAATCCTTCAATGATTTATCCATTCAAGTCATTCTACACAAGTAGAACTAAAATTCTGACTCTCTCGTAGTATCAGCCTCTCTGGTGACTCCACATCCATACTTTAATGAAGAAAAAGTGACTGTTAAGATGGTTTTCAGACCAAGTGTCTTTGGATAATGCAGATAATTTACAAGTTTTCAATGACGACGACGGTTAGCTCCTCACTTTCTTGGAGAAAAAGAAAACTTTAGTAGCATCTTCGATGAGGAAGTAAAAATACACATTGGGAGTTAGTGGCCAAAGAGGAAAATGAAGTAATTAATGAAGTTGACTTGGAGGGGGTAATCAGGCTCAAAGGAAACAAGATCCCAAAAGTTATTGTGTCTCTAGAAGATTTATTTGAAAAACACGATAGTTTTATTAAGGAGTGGGAAAAATATTCATCAGGTGTACTACTCACTTTGAAAAGGAAAATATTGACACTTCGTGAGCAACCCAAGATGGTGAATATTGGAAAGCATTGCTCAGTTGAAGGAAAAATAAGGGTTGTCTCGCTATTGAGAAAGTACTTGATGTCTTGGCACATTCCTATGATGAACTCAAATATTTCCAACCTAAGGAAATGCACCACTCTATTCCACTAAAGCATGAAGCCAAGCCTTTTAGGAAAAGAAAAGGCCATACAATACAAATATCATGGATATTATAGAGGAGGGAGTAATGAAAATGCTAAATGTTAGGATCATCTTCCCTATCCACCACTCCACATGGGTAGCGAACATTATCCCAGTGTGAAATAAAAATTGGGAGATAATAATTTGTGTGGAATTTTACAACTTGAATCAGGCCTCCTTGAAAGATAACTACCCACTACCAATCATGGACCATATCCTACAAGTTGTCACAAGGTTGGAAATTTCTCATTGCTTAATGGTTTCTCAAGGTACAACCAGATTGAGGTGGTAGAAGAAGACGGATCAATTCAGCCTTCACAACACCACATGGTACTTTTGCATATAGAAGAATGTCTTTTAGTATGATCAATGTAGGGGAAACCTTTCAAAGAGAAATGGACCTGTAATTTAAATACCTCAATCATTGCATCATAATCTATCTAGATGACCTCAAGGTATTCTCAAAGAAGTGAGGAGACCACATAAAACATCTTGAACAAGTGCTCATGAGATGCGAGGCAACACAAAATACCCCTAAATCCTAAAAAGTGTATATTTAGGGTCTTGAAGAAAAATACTTGGAAACATTATGAACAAGGAGGGTGGTAAGACTAATTTGGAAAGGATAAAATAAATCCAAGACTTATATTTTCCAACAAGAAGAAAGGGAGTCCATTCTTTTTTGACAAAGTCAAATTTCTCTAGCGCTTTATCCCACACTTCATTTGAGTGACCAAACATATAATTATAATGATGAAACCTCAAGAAAGCTTCAGGTGTAACAAGGAAGGAAAATGTCATTAGAAGAAATCAAAGAAGAAATAGAAAAGGAACCTACCTTAGTGTTCCCCAATTTCAATAAATACTTATCTTGTCTTTGTTATGATTTAGAACACACAATATCAACCATATTGGTCTAGAAGAATGAAGAAGGTCTTGAAGGTCCCATTGCTTCCATGAGATCTCCTTTGAAGAACCATAATTTGAAGTATAATCAATTGGAGAAGCATGAATATACTATAGTCAAGGTGGTAAAGAAATTTAGGTTTTACATTCTCAATTCCCACATTGTAGTTATGGTCCCAAGATTTGTTATCAAGTCAAGCCTTACCCAATAGGATCCATGAACTAATAGGGAAATTGGGCGGTGAAAATTTAAGAACATGACTTAGAAATCAAACCTTTGAATCTTAAGAGGTAATGGATTATGTCAATTGATTGTAGAAGATGAAGAATATGTGACAAAAAATAATACATAGAATGCTTATGTTGTGATTGTATCAACAAGGACTTGCCTCAAGACATTTTTATAAATACAATAAGTGAATGGTATGTGGAAATTTCCTAATTTCTAACTTATGGTGAGTGCCCTCCTCACCTTGATCACAAAAAAAAAATAACCCTCAAGCTAAGTCAGCCAAGTATGTCATATGGAACCATATGCTCTATAAGAGAGGATTCAAAGGATATTTCCTAAAGTGTGTAGAAAAAGAACAATATGAGAAGTTACTAAAGGCATACCATGATCATGCATGTGGTAGACACTTTTTGCAATGGTCACAGATCAAAAAATTCTCCACGGTATATACTATTGGCTTACCTTGTTTGTTGATGCCTAAGAATGGGTGTCTAAATGTGAAGCATGCCAATAATTTTTGGGGACTACAACTTTTGCACTCCCCTTAAGCATGTAGTTATCGAAGAACTATTTCCAAAATGGGGCCTAGATTTCATTAGAGTCTTAAATCCCCATTCAAGTGCGGGACATACTCATTTTCTCGCAACAACCAACTATTTCACAAAATGGGTAGAGGAAATCCCATCTAAGCGAGGACAATACCAAATGGTGTATAATTTCCTCAAACAGAACATTATTGTTCGTTTGGATTCCCAAAAATTGTGGTTGAAAATGTCACCTATTTTTCCTCAATGGAGCTGTCATAATTTTTCTATAGCTATGGAATCTCTCTCTCACATGCATCTAATTATTATCCGTAAGGGAATGGTGGGAGCTAAATCAAGAAATAAAAATTATGTGACCATAGTCCACAAGTTGGTGGATGAAAATAAAAATAATTGGCACAAGAAGCTCTATGATGCATTGTGGTAGAACCAAATAACACCAAAGAAAACAATCAACATGTCACCCTTCCGATTGCTCTATGAGATCGAGGAAGATATTCCAGTCATAGTTTAGATGTAAACACTCATATTGCTCTAGGCAATGGAAGATGGACTATATATCGTGATTCTATTAAAAAAATAATTTTGTTCTTTAAAAATATTAAAGAAGATAGGTTCAAGGTTGAGGACCAAATCAAAACACATCAACTAAAGGTCAAAAATATGTTTGGCAAAAATCCAAAGCCAAGGATTTCAAAATAGGAGACATTGTTTTCTTGCTGGGAAAAGTGAAGAGAACCCAAAGGAAGCCATGGGAAATTTGACTCTTTGTGGCTCATTCCATTCCAGATTCAAGAAACTTGTGGAGAAAATGCCTTCTATCTATTGTATCTGGATGACACATAGTTGGAGTTCTTTGCAAAAGCGATCAATATTTGAAATTTTACAAGTAGTGAAAGTGGGTTGTCCCTGTATTGTACCATAGGTGATTTAGGTGTTTGTTTTCCTTTCCCCATTGTGTACGTTCTTTCCCTTTCATGCATTTTGTGTTTCCTTTTGTTTTGTGTGTGTGTGCCCCTTTCGGTCTATCTACTAATTTTATGACTCGTGAAGCCCAATGGATAAGGCACTAGTTTGAATTGTAAATTGAGATTTTAGATTTCCTTCTCATCCTGTCCTCACTTTTTTTGATCTAGAATGATTCCCCAAGTGAGAGCCAACTATTTTCATGTGTTTTTGCAAGGGAAAAATTTAACTTGAAAATAGGACAATTATACTATGAGTGTCGAAATTTTTCATTATAGACCTTCCCAAACACCCTTCCAGATCAGTTCATTTCTGTGTGAGGTTTATCTCCATCCATTTAATTATCATGTATGTGGTCTTAACCTTTCCCATATGTTGAAGAGATGAAAACAATCTCACAAGTTTCTTTTAAGACAATGTCTTTCGAGGTGGATCTTTTAGTAGGCTTAGGAATGGCTATTTTTAGCCTTTATAAGGCTAGTGCATATTCTTTGGAGTAGATTAGAAGTACTAAATTCATCAAGGAGGTTTATTCATGAGATAAGATCATTTTTAATTGATTTAGGAATATTTTGGAAAGATCTAGAGGTTTAGGAGCAAGTTCAGCAAAAGCGGGTTTTTGAGGCCAAAGGAGCTTGCATTGCGAAAAAAGCACCTGAGATTTTGAAGATTATTTTGGGAGATCTGGAATGAGTTGGAGGTCAAAAAAATTTCAACGAAAATATGATTCAATGCTCTACATGGTATTAATTTCATATTTTTCTCAAGTCCCATGCATTTCTTTGCACAAATCATTCTTCATAGTCACAATTGGCGATCCGATAGAAAAGGCCAATTTTGGGAATGTTTCAAGCTGAATAAGACCTTTAGACTCATCCCATTCTTCTCAAAATGTTGTTTTTATTCAAATTATTATAATAAATTCCCAAAAATCACCTAAGATGTCCGAAAACTTTCAATCTCCTCTCCAAGGCACAAGCTTCGTCTTTAGCTAAAATTTTGAGTGCCACGTGGTAGCATGAGGTTAAGGTCAATTTTTGTGTCCCTTTATCCCTTTCCAAGGGGACAAGGGGGACATAAAAGTGTGCCCCCACTTTAGGCCTCATGGACCCACCACATGACCCTGGGAGGCTCCGATAAGCACTTTTGCCAATTTTTAATCCCCCTCTCCATGCTCCACATGCCCACCACTTGCCACCATGGGGCTAAGGAACAAATTTTTGTCCCTTCATACCTTTCCAAGGGGACAAGGGGAAAAAAATCCCCCCTTGCTCCCACCAGGTTCCTCATATGACCAAAAATTAGCTCCCAGGGTTGAAATTGAGGTTTTCCGCTATGTCCTCCACTTGTGTATGTATGCCACTTGTCACCCAAGGAATAAGGTACAATTTTGGTGTATTTTCATCCCTTTCCAAGGGGACAAGGGGGATAAAAATTCTCCCCCTTCCTCATGCTTAGAAAACCCAACACTTAGCCATTTTTCACTCTCCCCCACTTTGCTCCATTTCTACTTAAACACCGCGAATTTTTTTCTAGAATCCTCCACCTCCATTTTCCTTTGTGAATTCATCCCTCCATATTCCCATGATCATGGAAAGAATATTTAAATAAAAATTGTAAATTTTTAAAGGCTTGGGAACATTTTTTTCAGATTGACTCTTATTGGATGGAAATTGTAAAATGAGGACGGAAGCTTGTAGATTGTATTAATCAGAATCAACCAGGTTACAATAGATGGACTATAATAATTATAGGTATTATATAGTCATGTGCAGACAAAAGAGAGGTTGCATAGGTACAACCAAAAATACAACAACTTCCATAATACATCCGGGAAGCAACAATTAAATTAATACAAACAAATGATTAAGTTGTAACTATGCAACAAATAATCCTATAACTATGGAATAAGACAAATATGGTTTAACAACATTATTTAATTAATATAATTAATTAAATAATAAATATATACTATGCATAATTAATTAACCTAACATTCCCCCCCTTAATTGTGCATTGTCTCAAGAGATGAGGAGAGGAACTCTTTGAACAACTCAAACTTGTCACGTGCAAGTGAATTTGTGAAGATATATGCCCATTGTTCAGCTGTTGGACAAAATTGAAGCTGGATGTTGTGCTTCAACACATGTTCATGTATGAAATGAACTGTACTTCAATGTGCTTTGTTATCTCATGAAAAACTGGATTGCGAACAAGTTTGAGAACACCTTCATTGTCAACATACATGGTGGTTGGTTTGTCATGTGGTATTCCAAGTCCTTTTAGTATGCGACATAGCCAAATTGCTTCACAGACAACTTCTCCTACAGAATGATAATAAAATTCTATGGAAGAATGAGAAATGAAGTGTTGTTTCTCACTTCCCCATTATATTGGTCTAGATCCCATAAAAATACAAATCCTGAAGTGGATTTTCTGTCATCAATATTTCCTGCATGATCTAAATCTGAATATCCAATCAAGAAGAAGTTGTCATTCTTCTTGTATTCTAGACCAAGATCCATTAATCCTTTGAGATATCTCAAGATGCACCTTGCTACTTTCCAATGACACACTTTGGGTTCCTACATGAACCTGGATAGATAGCTTACTGCAAAGTTGATATCTGGTCTAATGTAGGTCGGAGTAAATGAGACTTCGATCACCGCCGATAGAGAGTGGCACTTACCTCAAGAGATGGATCTGAATGAGATAACTACAATATGTTCTCCATAGGTGTAGCAATTGGTGGGTAATCCATCATCCTAAATTTCTCCAACATTTTCTTTGTATATTTCATCTAAAAACAAAGATGCAATTCTCTTCTCGCCATACTTCTAATCCAAGACAATAATGCATTAGCCCGAGATCTATCATGTTGAACGATCGATTAATATATTTCTTTGTTATATCGATCATCTTCATCTGAATCTGCTTAGTGATGACTAGATCATCGACATAGACAAAAAAATCACAATCTCCCCCTTTATTTTTGAGGTAAAGATTGGGATTGTAATATCCCCATTTTAAGATACCATAACAAGGGAATTTTTTTTTTTTTATTTTTTTGATAACGTTCTCTATTATGAATTATAAAATTCAAACACACGTTCAAGTTTTAATAATTGTTCTCTGCCCAAACAACACAATTTGGATCACACAATTTCTTTTTAAAATGAATGTTCCCTGCTCGCATATTTACAATATGGAACACACATTCAATGCCATTCAATCTTATAATGATTCTATATCTGTCTTTGTAAATGACTCGGAACTGCCGATCTTCCATTTTCATGGCTCGGAGTTTCAACGATCTTTCATTTCATGACTCGGCAACAACCGATCCTTCATTTCATGACTCGGAAACAACCGATCCTTCATGTTTGTTTATGCATAGTATATTATATATACCTATTCTCATAACCGTTTTCGGTTATCGAAGTGATCCATTTAAGAAGCCTATCATTCGAATATCTCATTCGATATTCATCGACATCCTGCATCTTAAATTAAGTGATAAGGACAATGCAACCAGTAATTCGATACTTTGGCCAAAGATTTTCACATGCTTTGCATGATCATATTCCTAGATGTGATACACATCAACGGAATACGTCCTTCACTTCACTTCACTGTTATATAGAATGGTCTTTCTGGTTCCTACCGAGTCCTCTTCGTTTAAGGTCAGTTTTAAACTTCCAATTACAGTTAGTAATATGAACGAATATAGGAAGGCACTCCTGGTAACTAAAGATACGCAGACATACGGTGTCGTTTCCCCACGACCCCGTGTGTCTAGTTATCTTTAGTATTCGGAGTCACTCCGTATACCAGATCATACTTCTATCCCCCGCTGTGATTACACATTCAGCCTATGTATTCTTGATGTTTTAATTCGGGAGGGCATTGCAATATGTCAGCTGCAACAGTGTGTCGTCATGAAGACCCCGTCTTCATGGAGACACCTTGCTGTAGCTGGCGTATGCCAATGTCCTACAGAATTCTCCCAACGAGAATACACATCCTGCTCAAGTGATTTGGATACGATTTAATAATTAAGAATCAACTTTCAGCATCCATGTTGATCCCTTGATCCTTGTTTCCGTTACAGTTGTATATAGCTAAGAGGGACTAAAACCGTCCATTAGCTTGCTATGCATCTTCTCCTTCATATCGAAGGGCTACATTTCCCTACTTGGTTCACTTCTTAATCATTGGATTAAAGCAAATCCGTCTTGTCGGACGTGATAAGTTTAACCCATTAAACTTAGCCAAGGTTTTCCCAACTGTAACTAAATTCAGAATACTAACTTATTAGACGTCATTTAAACGAGGTCTAATTCCCAAGAAATGTATTCATTTGTTCTCCTTAACGTTATATAGTTAAGGTCCATTAGTTATGGATATACTTATCCTATATCCTTTATTCTGAATTTAGCATACGAGATCATTAATGGAGTTCGAAAACGAAGTTCGAACACTCGAAATTAATTGATATTCCTTAGCTCCTAAGCTAATCCTGAATACCCTTTCGATTATGGACTCATATTCTTCTTAAACCTTTTTAATGTCAATTAAAAATTCATCTTTACCCAAGTATGAACTAATTGCATTTTTCAACTTAAAAGTTGCATTTAGGTAAGAATAGAGATCAATTTCCATTTAACATCCATCCAAGGACAATTAAACAAATCCAAATCAAGAAATAACGTTATATTTCCAATTTAGTCAACAACATCAAACTGATATAATTATAAAAATATCACACTTGTAATTGTATTCAACATTTCATGTCATAATCTGTACATTTGCCAATCCAACTGAATGGGCATGGTTTACAATAAAACATCAATACAACTCATAGACAGAAGAATATACATTCTTCTTTCCACAATTCCTCGAAGAGGAATAAAAGCAACAATTACAATTTATCTTTCAGCTAATCAAGAAGCATCAGAAAATAGCCATGTCTTCATTCTAATCAAATTCCATCTGCAAAATAATTTGCAGACGGGTCGATTCAATGGAATCGAGCATATTAAGCACTTATCCTTAAAATAAGGTGCTTCAACTAACTGTCTCAATAAAAGAACCCTGCGCTTTATGAATCGGATAAAACATCAATCACGAAATAGGCACAAAAGAAAGATCAGCATAACAACTGAACTATCAAAGTATCATCACAATCAGCCAAAGGACTGCTGTCCCATTTCCACATAACCGTTACAAGTCTTAATTCACAATAATTACAAAGTTAGAAATACAAATAGCTTGCTGCTGATATAACATACTGTTATCCTTTCCATGCCTTTCATTAATAATAAATGCAAGGATGAAACTAACTGAAATGTAAACCTCTTTACTTTCCTTTCAGTTCATGCATCATATAAGAATCCAAGCAATCAAGCACAGACAAGAAAGCGAACAGCAATGCATATAGTCGCTCATATCTAAGCACTACAAGATTCGTTACCAACGAATTATAGATTTCCAACTGAATAAAAGAAGAACAGATCATTTTTCCCAGTCATTCATCCATGACCCAATTTCTTTCCAGATGGTTGTTCTAATAATGGAATCCAAATGAAACACAAATCAAGATAACAGTTCAGAGTGAAACTTACAAAATCCATTCAGAATTCACTTTCCAGCAGTAGAGTAGTTTCATTCATAATCAGCTTTAATGAAAACAGGGAAGAATTCATCATCCATTTCCATATTTCATTTGAATCAGGCTCATATGGAAATCCAAAACAGGTTAGTACCACATTATGTTCATCCAAGATCAAACAGTATAAGGATGTATACCATATATTTACCATACTAAAGAAACCATATTTCTTTCACTGTATGCTAAACAGATAAACAATTATTCAATCATACAGTCAATTAATCACATGACTTTCTAATCCTATGAACGTATCCCGTTCAAAATAACATTTTATTCATTGTTGTTACCTACAGCAAGTCCAATAATCACATGACTATGAATTTCACCAAGTTAGAACAGCAGACAGAAGAAGAATTCCCTTCCAATAAATGATTCTACCCAATCCATTTTCCAAGTTCATAATAGTATGCAAAACTCCAGAATGCAAAATCAGATGTCATTACCTTTAGCAAAGTAAACCGTACAGGGTGTCAATACATGAATCTAGTACAGTCAAGACAACCCACACAACAAGACAAAATTTCTATGCATTTATTCTTTGTACAGCAATCCAAGATTAAGTCATAATCACCAAAACAATTCGATCTTAAAGGACCGATCAGCATTAATAAACACAACTAATCATCATACCTTCCTAGCAAGAAACAGTATATTTCTCTATGAGTTCA
This sequence comes from Taxus wallichiana var. yunnanensis, assembly GCA_018340775.1. Lineage (NCBI taxonomy): Eukaryota > Viridiplantae > Streptophyta > Pinopsida > Cupressales > Taxaceae > Taxus > Taxus wallichiana. Next base: position 939,906,037 of record CM031235.1, on the reverse strand, counting down.
GAAGGAAAAATTATTTCTTTTCCAACTTTCACGAACTCTCATATAACATTCTAATGCTCATTCCTTTAAAATACCAAATGCCATTTCCTTATAATCCCGAAACAGCAGGCAGAAGGTAGCGAAAAGTTTTATTTCATTCAGCAAGAAAAGGAAAGAAACAACCAAAAAAAAAAGAAACGTGTTATCATTTCTCTTAATCCCGAACAGCAGATAGTAAACAAACAAAAGATCTTATTTTCCTCAATGAAACTTCAGTACAGAAACGACCTCAGGCCGTTCACACAACCAATACAATCATATCGCAAATTCTGGTGACAACAAAACAATAGTACAGCGATGAAATAACCCATGCTGCCTACACAGTTCCATATCATATTTTACAAGAAAAACCAGTTCGAACTCCATCTAACGTCAATAACCAGCACAACATGGAGGTATTCCATTCGAGAGTGCAAAGACAGTTAAACACAGCAACAGGGAAATGATTTTCCTATCATTTCCAAAAATGACAGCAAGGGTCGACGAACCCAAACCATAGCAACACCACACAACTGTATTCTACTTCCATTTACATGCAAAGACAGTTCCAACACAACAGCAAAGGAAACGATTTCACAGAAAGGAGAACATTTCACAAGGCCTGTTCCTATCTCATAAAACATGAACAGAGAAAGAAACTATCTATTTCAATCCACCATACTGTCAACATTTCGATACAGTAATTCATGTTCTAACTCGATTCGTGCAAAACAAATCAAGGCCAAGCAACCAGAAACGATTCTTCTTAACATTTCCAAAAAAAAGAAAACAAGAATCAACAAAATCCAAATCAATCGACTCGACAGCAATCACACAATCCAAACCCAAGAGCAGGGTTGTTTTAATGAGACACTTAAACAAAGCAAGAATTTTTAAAGAGAAGGGCTTAACATGCCTGTAATCTCTTTTCCAGAACCGAAGAAGCTTCGTTTGCCGCGTTATTTCCTTCCTCAGTGACAGCAAAAACTTCCCAGCACTCCTTTCTGCTTCAGGCTCAACAACAGCCTTAAAATCTCCAAGAACAGTGTCAAATTCCAAGAGCTGGGTCGACTGAACCAGACCAGAAAAACCAAATGCAGAGCAACTTTGCAAAAGCCCGAATCAACAAAATGAAAATCAGAATTCCCTCATACACTTTCCAAGGCGAGCTGGTCGCGAGGACCAAGAACAATCAATGCATTAAAGGCTCTGCCTTTTCCTAACTTCCCACGCCACCGCCAACTTGAGTTGGCGAACTCAATTTTCAAATTTCTCATGCAAAACCAAATTTGGCTCTATCTCCAAATAGATGCCTCCATTTCTTACCTGCCCGCCAAAACTGGCGCTGTCCACGTATGGAATTTCCAATTAATGCTAATGAATACTCCCCTCCATCCTTATCCTTTCCCTCCAAGGGTCTACGCGCCCCTTTAGATTAGGATTAGTTTAGGTTACATGTAGTGTTCAACCTAGGTCTTAGTTTAGCCTTAGGTTATTAGGGCTTAGGTTTATTTTCCCCCTTTTTTTTAATTTAAAAATCCACTTAGGATAGTAGTTTAGGATGCAAGTTAGGACTTAGGATTAGTTTAGGGTTTAATTCATACTAACCACTAACACTAATCAACCCCTAACCCGATCTCTCAACTAACTCCCGTAACTATGTTGTGCAGGACGTTCAGTCCTTTGTATCTCATGCCAAGGCCACCCGTGTCCAGGCGTTTCTTGCCTCACGAGGTTCCAAGTTCGACAGTACAGGGTTCAAGAATCGAACCCCTATCGTTGGCATTTACGTGTGCATTTGCTCATACACGAAATCGCAGCCGCACGTTCATATCAATTTCTGGTTCGGTTCAAGAGTAAATCAACAAGCAAACCCAAGAAGACCACAGCATACTTTGGATCAATGGAATTGATTCAAAGTGTGCTGTCAATCAGCCACGAGAGTTTAGCAAGTATACGACAATTTGTCGTCATATCAGCAAACACGCAAGTACAATAACTGCAGTCCTATGCAATGAATTATAATATGCAAGAATCCAAGTTAGCAACACATTCTCTTAAGATCAGAACATATCTTAACATGTTTGCCTTCATTTCAGAAGTTATAACAGTATGAAAAACATTCACCAAGATAATTTGCAAAATCAGAGTGTTACATTCTTCCCTCCTTAAAGAATCATCGTCCCGATGATCAGATTAAACAAGTCAAGGAGTTCCTAGGACAAAGTTCAGTTATTGTCCTTTCATTCATAAGTTCATACCAAAAATAGATTCACTCTTAAAAACAACGTTTTAAGACAACTGTACAATAGACTAATAATTGTCTAAATTTGGTAGAATTATCAGTTCTTTGAATTTCAAATTCAATTAAACAGGTGTGGAAAAGTAGATCTCATTTCTTTGAGATTTTCCCAAGTTGCACTTTCTTCGCTGAACTGGTCCCACTGGACCTTACATTGGTTCACTTCGTGATTTCTCAAGTACAACTGGCGAGTTCCCAGCACTCGAATGGGCTTAACCACGATTATTCCTGGGTCTTGGACCTGTAAGGAATTCTAATTTAGCACATGTGATAAATCTGTCACGTATTTCTTAAGCAAAGAAATATGAAAAACATCATGCATTTGAGACAAAGCAGGAGGTAATGCTAGACGATAAGCTACAGGGTTGATTATTTCAACAATTTCAAAAGGTCCCACATAACGTGGTGACAACTTGGACCTTGCAAAAGTTATTGAGCTCTTTTTCGGCTTCACCCGAAGAAAGACCTTCTCTCCCAGTTTATAATGCCTGTCAACCCGCTTCAAGTCTGCATAACTCTTTTGCCTATTGGCAGCCTCCTTTAGATGTTCCCGAATCATTTTGATTTGTTGTTCCATTTCCATAAGGATTTTTGGCCCAATTACCTCTCTGTCCTCAACGCTGTCCCAGCTGACAGGGGTTCTACATTTTCTTCCATACAATGCTTCAAAGGGCGCCATTTTTAAAGAGGCATGATAGGTGTTATTGTAAGCAAATTCTACCAGCGGAAGGTATTCCTCCCATTTATACTGCTGGTCCATGCAATACATCCTTAACATGTCCTCTAAAACCTGATTAACTCTCTCAGTCTGTCCATCCGTTTCGGATGATATGCAGAACTGAAGTTCAATTTAGTCCCCAAGGCCGCATTAAGCATTTGCCAAAACCTTGATGTCATCCTTGGATCTCTGTCCGATATGATTAATTCGGTATTCCATGCAATCTGAAGATTTCATGTACAAATCTTCTTGCTAGCACTGGTGCATCGTCCTTCAAATTACCAGCAATGAAGTGTGCCACTTTGGTCAATTTGTCGACTACAACCAGGATAATGTCATGCTTATTTCTTGACATAGGCAATCCTTGAACGAAATCCATCGTTATCACTTGCCATTTATCTTTGCGGAATCTTTGTGGGGATCTGATAATCCAACGGGGTGCATATGTTCCGCCTTAACATGCTGACATTCCAAGTAGTGTGTTACAAACTCTGCCACATCCTTTTTCATTCCCTTCCAGAAATATTGCTGCTTAAGATCAGCGAGCATTTTTGTAATGCCAGGGTGTCCAGAAAAAGGTGAATTATGGAATTCAGTTAACAATTTTCCTCTTAAGTCGTTTGCCACAGGTATATATACCCTATTTTCGAACCTCAGAATTCCTTCATTATCAAAACGGAATCCCTTATACCTGACGTCCTGCAGGTCTGCAGCAAGTGCTGATTTGACTTGCTGGAAATAAGGATCTGATTCCAAGGCATCTTTCACCTCATCCTTAAACCGAGTTCTTAACGTTATAAGAGCAGAGATATTCTTCCTTCGACTCAAAGCATCTGCTACCCTATTTTCCTTGCCCTTAATGTAGCTTATATCGAAATCATACTGAGACAGAAATTCTAACCATCTTCGTTGCCTTGCATTCAGATTTGGCTGAGTAAAAATATACTTCAGCCCTAGATGGTCTGTTTTTAGTTCGAAGGGCTTGCCTAAAAGATAATGCCTCCACATTTGAAGTGCATGAACAATGGAAGCGAGCTCAAGATCATGTGGAGCATAATTCTGTTCATGTAACTTAAGCTTTCTGCTTTCATAAGCGATGACATGGTTATTTTGTAATAGAATACCTCCAAGGCCTTCTCCTGAGGCGTCCGTTACAACCATAAAATCTCCATTTGGATCAGGTACAGTCAAAATAGGTGCTGTAGTTAACTGTTCCTTTAACTTTTTAAAGGTAGATTCACATTTGTCTGTCCAGACAAATTTCTTTTCTTTCTTTTGCAGCGAAGTGATTGGGGCAGCAATTTTTGAAAAGTCCTTAACGAACTTTCGATAATATCCAGCCAAGCCCATGAAGCTCCTCACTTCGTGCACGTTCTTAGGCGCAGGCCACTCCGTTATAGCTGTGATCTTTGAAGGGTCAACAACTATCCCATTTTTGCTTATAACGTGTCCCAAATAATGCACTTCTGCATCATAAAAGGAACATTTGGACAGTTTGCCATACAACTTCCTCTTTCTTAAGATTTCCAGCACTATCCTGAGATGTTCTTGGTGCTCTTCGACATTTTTAGAGTATATAAGAATGTCGTCTAAGAATACAAGCACAAACTTGTCTAAGTATTCTTGAAAAATATTGTTCATTAGATTCATGAAGGTGGCAGGTGCATTAGTCAACCCAAAAGGCAACACCGTGAACTCATAATGCCCGTACCTCGTTCTAAAAGTTGTTTTATGAATATCTTCTTCCTTTATTCTCAGCTGATGGTACCCTGATCGAAGATCTATTTTTGAATAAACTGATGCTCCTCGCATCTGATCAAATAGATCATCAATCCTAGGAAGTGGGTATCGATTTTTGATAGTTGCTTTGTTCAGCATTCTGTAATCAATGCACAGCCTCAAAGTGCCATCCTTTTTCTTTACGAAAATTACCGGCGCTCCCCAAGGTGAGACGCTCGGTCTGATTAGCCCTTTAGTGAGAAGTTCTTGTAACTGAGCCTTCAGCTCTACCAACTCAATGGTAGTCATTCTATAAGGTGCCTTAGATATGGGTTCCGTTCCTGGTTTGATTTCTATTGCGAAGTCAAACTCACGTTTGGGCGGAAGACCTGGCAATTCTTCCGAAACACATCACGGAAATCCCTCAACAATGGATATCTTTCCATGAAATCATTATCTTCCTCTGCATTTTCTGTCATTTTTACTGCATACAAAGTGCAGCCTCTATTTTTAGCCCTCTTTAGTTGCATAGCCGTCAGTTTCCTAACTGCAACTTCCCGTTTTACACCTTGAATGACTGCTGCTTTCTGCAGGTCATCAAAGCAACAGATTTGCTTTTTTCGTAACAGTCGACCTTTGCCTTATGTTCAGCCAACCAGTTAATTCCAATAATGATGTCATATGATCCTAGAGGAGTGACATACAAGTCAACTTCGGTGGAGAAACTAGGCAGATCAAGAATTGCCCCAAAAAGGCACATTTCGACTGTATGGACAGCATTATTCCCATAATGCACTGTCCATGTTTTATCCATTCTTGCAGCCTTTCTTTTTAGTTTCACAGCAAGTTTAGCAGAAATAAAACATTCTGTAGCTCCAAAGATCAAAAGTATAATTACGGGTGTCGAATAACTTACCGTAACTTCTATGGGCGTCACTTGCTTTTCACATGTCTTGCATTAGCCACTGCAGCATGTATCCTATCTTTGCTTTGTCCACGATCATCCTTCTTCAGAGGACAGTGATTCACATAGTGGTCCTTTCCACAGTTGAAGCATCCTCCAGCTGGCCCTTTTCTAGGCTCAAATTTTTACCGGACCTTGAAGTTATCATTCGGCTTCCATAGGACTTGTCAATGCCATTCACTTTTGTGAAGGCATTCGCATGCTATTTATAGGTCATTCATCACGGGTTTCTTGTTGTTATCTACAACAATTTTGTTTTTCACACCAAACCTTTTCCAAGGTCCTCTTTTGGTGCAAGAGACGAAGAAGGATTGGGAATATTCTTCCTTATCTCTTCCTTGTGAGCAAATATTGCCCTCAATTTATGTTCCTGTCTGATTGCCTTTTCGACAACTCCATCCATGGTGGTTGGGCCATGGACATCCAATTCGCCCCCAATGATGGGATTTAGTCCCATTATGAATTTCCGTATTCTAAACTTCTCATCAGCTTGGTACTGCGGCACATACTTAAGGAGTTTAGTAAACCCTTCCCAGTATTCCGTCACCGATAGCCTTCCTTGCGACCAGTTCTGAAATTCAGTCATTTTCCTATCAAAATAGAGTTGAGGCAACCATCGTTGCCTAAAATAACCCTTAAATTGATCCCAAGTTATGTCTGATTCGACAATATTCAACTCAACCTTACGGTTGTCCCACCATGATGATGCTTCATGAGAAAGCTGATATGCTCCCCATATCACTTTAGTCTCTTCGGAGAAGTTTCTTATTGCAAAGTATTTCTCCATTTCACTGAGCCAGTTCTCAGCTCCATCCCCAAGAGTTGTTCCATCAAACTTTGGAGGACTTATTCTCTTTATATCATTTGTAAGTTCAGCTGCTAATCTTGCCCTTTTATTTTCATGGGGATTAGGAGCATTTGCATTATTATCATCAACACCGGATTCCCTCCGTTGATGTTGTCCACAGGAGGCAGCTGATCATTTATTTCAGCTTCATTCTCCTCCTCTTCATTGCCCATTGACTGTTGTTCCAGTACAGTCAAATGATCCCTCGTATCAAGTAGGGCAACAAGGATTTCATCCAGCTTTTGGGCAGTTGCTGCTTCTCCACCCTGTAACGGGTTATTCGCAGCATTCCCTCTTGTCCTGACCATTTTCTGTTCAATAAGAAAATGTAAACCTTATTAATATCGTGGACTCATTAGGTCCAAGAGCTGCAACCTTCAGCTCTGATACCAAGATGTAACATCCCCATTTTAAGATACCAGAACAAGGGAATTTTTTTTTTTTTTTGATAACGTTCTCTGTTATGAATTATAAAATTCAAACACACGTTCAAGTTTTAATAATTGTTCTCTGCCCAAACAACACAGTTTGGATCACACAATTTCTTTTTAAACGAATGTTCCCTACTTCGCATATTTACAATATGGAACACACATTCAATGCCATTCAATCTTATAATGATTCTATATCTCTTTGTAAATGACTCTCGAGGAAGCGCCGATCTTCCATTTTCATGGCTCAAGTTTCAACGATCCTTCATTTCATGACTCGGCAACAACCGATCCTTCATTTCATGACTCGGCAACAACCGATCCTTCATGTTCATTTATGCATAGTATATTATATATACTTGTTCTCATAACCATTTCCGGTTATCGAAGTGATCCATTTAAGAAGCCTATCTCGATATACATTGCGATATTCATCGACATCCTGCATCTTAAATTAAGTGATAAGGACAACGCAACCAGCAATTGCGATACTTTGGCCAAAGATTTTCACATGCTTTGCATGATCATATTCTGGATGTGATACACATAAGCGGAATACGTCCTTCACTTCACTTCACTGTTATCTAGAATGGTCTTTCTGGTTCCTACCAGTCCTCTTCATTTAAGGTCAGTTTTAAACTTCTAATTACGAGTTAATAATATGAGCGAATATAGGAAGGCACTCCGCGGTAACTAAAGATACGCAAACATACGGTGTCGTTTCCCCACGACCCCGTGTGTCTAGTTATCTTTAGTATTCGGAGTCACTCCGTATACCAGATCATACTTCTATCCCCTGCCAACAGTTACACATTCAGCCTATGTATTCTTGATGTTTTAATTCGGGAGGGCATTGCAATATGTCAGCTGCAACAGTGTGTCGTCATGAAGACCCCGTCTTCATGGAGACACCTTGCTGTAGCTGGCGTATGCCAATGTCCTACAGAATTCTCCCAACGAGAATACACATCCTGCTCAAGTGATTTGGATACGATTTAATAATTAAGAATCAACTTTCAGCATCCATGCTGATCCCTTGATCCTTGTTTCCGTTACAGTTGTATATAGCTAAGAGGGACTAAAACCATCCATTAGCTTGCTATGCATCTTCTCCTTCATATCGAAGGGCTACATTTCCCTACTTGGTTCACTTCTTAATCATTGGATTAAGCAGTCCGTACCGTCGGACGTGATAAGTTTAACCCATTAAACTTAGCCAAGGTTTTCCCAACTGTAACTAAATTCAGAATACTAACTTATTAGACGTCATTTAAACGAGGTCTAATTCCCAAGAAATGTATTCATTTGTTCTCCTTAACGTTATATAGTTAAGGTCCATTAGTTATGGATATACTTATCCTATATCCTTTATTCTGAATTTAGCATACGAGATCATTAATGGAGTTCGAAAACGAAGTTCGAACACTCCGAAATTAATTGATATTCCTTAGCTCCTAAGCTAATCCTGAATACCCTTTCGATTATGGACTCATATTCTTCTTAAACCTTTTTAATGTCAATTAAAAATTCATCTTTACCCAAGTATGAACTAATTGCATTTTTCAACTTAAAAGTTGCATTTAGGTAAGAATAGAGATCAGTTTCCATTTAACATCCATCCAAGGACAATTAAACAAATCCAAATCAAGAAATAACGTTATATTTCCAATTTAGTCAACAACATCAAACTGATATAATTATAAAAATATCACACTTGTAATTGTATTCAACATTTCATGTCATAATCTGTACATTTGCCAATCCAACTGAATGGGCATGGTTTACAATAAAACATCAATACAACTCATAGAGAGAAGAATATACATTCTTCTTTCCACAATTCCTCGAAGAGGAATAAAAGCAACAATTACAATTTATCTTTCAGCTAATCAAGAAGCATCAGAAAATAGCCATGTCTTCATTCTAATCAAATTCCATCTGCAAAATAATTTGCACGGGTCAGTTCAATGAACTGAGCATATTAAGCACTTATCCTTAAAATAAGGTGCTTCAACTAACTGTCTCAATAAAAGAACCCTGCTTTTATGAATCGACAGTAAAACATCAATCACGAAATAGGCACAAAAGAAAGATCAGCATAACAACTGAACTATCAAAATATCATCACAATCAGCCAAAGAACTGCTGTCCCGTTTCCACATAACCGTTACAAGTCTTAATTCACAATAATTACAAAGTTAGAAAATACAAATAGCTTGCTGCTGATATAACATACTGTTATCCTTTCCACGCCTTTCATTAATAATAAATGCAAGGATGAAACTAACTGAAATGTAAACCTCTTTACTTTCCTTTCAGTTCATGCATCATATAAGAATCCAAGCAATCAAGCACAGACAAGAAAGCGAACAGCAATGCATATAGTCGCTCATATCTAAGCACTACAAGATTCGTTACCAACGAATTATAGATTTCCAACTGAATAAAAGAAGAACAGATCATTTTTCCCAGTCATTCATCCATGACCCAATTTCTTTCCAGATGGCTATTCTAATAATGGAATCCAAACGAAACACAAATCAAGATAACAGTTCAGAGTGAAACTTACAAAATCCATTCAGAATTCACTTTCCAGTAGTAGAGTAGTTTCATTCATAATCAGCTTTAATGAAAACAGGGAAGAATTCATCATCCATTTCCATATTTCATTTGAATCAGGCTCATATGGAAATCCAAAACAGGTTAGTACCACATTATGTTCATCCAAGATCAAACAGTATAAGGATGTATACCATATATTTACCATACTAAAGAAACCATATTTCTTTCACTGTATGCTAAATAGATAAACAATTATTCAATCATACAGTCAATTAATCACATGACTTTCTAATCCTATGAACGTATCCCGTTCAAAATAACATTTTATTCATTGTTGTTACCTACAGCAAGTCCAATAATCACATGACTACAAATTTCACCAAGCGAATAGCGAGCGCAGAAGAAGGATTCCCTTCCAATAAATGATTCTACCCAATCCATTTTCCAAGTTCATAATAGTATGTAGAACTTCAGAATGCAAAATCAGATGTCATTACCTTTAGCAAAGTAAACCATACGAAATTGTCAATACATGGATCTGATACAGTCAAGACAACCCACACAGCAAGACAAAATTTCTATGCCTTTATTCTTGACCAGCAATCCAAGATTAAGTCATAATCACCAAAATAGTTCGAACTTAAAAGACCAATCAACATTAGTAAACACAACTAATCATCATACCTTCCAAGAAGAAACAATATATTTCTCTATGAGTTCGAAGGAAAAATTATTTCTTTCCAACTTTCCGAACTCTCATATAACATTCTAATGCTCATTCCTTTAAAATACCAAATGCCATTTCCTTTTAATCTCAAACATGGCGGAAGGTAGCGAAAAGTTTTATTTCATTCAGCAAGAAAAGGAAAAACAAAAAAAAAAAACGTGTTATCATTTCTCTTAATCCCGAAGAAGCAGAGATAGTAAACAACAAAAGATCTTATTTCCTCAATGAAACTTGATGAAAGCGACTTTAGGCCATTCACACAACCAATACAATCATATCGCAAATTCTGGTGACAACAAAACAATAGTACAACGATGAAATAACCCATGCTGCCTACACAGTTCCATATCATATTTTACAAGAAAAACCAGTTCGAACTCCATCTAACGTCAATAACCAGCACAACATGGAGGTATTCCATTCGAGAGTGAAAAGATTAAACACAAAGAACGAGGAAACGATTTTCCTATCATTTCCAAAAATGACAACAAAGGGTCAGCGAACCCAAACCATAACAACACCACACAATTGTATTCTACTTCCATTTACATGCAAAAAGCGGTTCCAACACAACAGCAAAGGAAACGATTTCACGAAAGGAGAACATTTCACAAGGCTGTTCTATCTCATAAAACATGAACGAGAGAAAGAAACTATCTATTTCAATCCACCCATCATCAACATTTCGATACGAGTAATTCATGTTCTAACTCGATTAGTGTGCAAAACAAATCAAGGCCAAGCAACTTGAAAGCGATTCTTCTTAACATTTCCCAAAAAAAAAAGAAAACAAGAATCAACAAAATCCAAATCAATCAACTCGACAGCAATCACACAATCCAAACCCAAGAGCAGGGTTGTTTTAATGAGACACTTAAACAAAGCAAGAATTTTTAAAGAGAAGGGCTTAACATGCCTGTAATCTCTTTTCCAGAACCGAAGAAGCTTCGTTTGCCGCATTATTTCCTTCCTCAGCGACAACAAAAACTTCCCAGCACTCCTTTCTGCTTCAGGCTCAACAACAGCCTTAAAATCTCCAAGAACAGTGTCAAATTCCAAGAGCTGGGTCGACTGACCAGAAAAACCAAATGCAGAGCAACTTTGCAAAAGCCCGAATCAACAAAATGAAAATCAAAATTCCCTCATACACTTTCCAAGGCGAGCTGGTCACGAGGACCGAGAACAATCAATGCATTAAAGGCTCTGCCTTTTCCTAACTTCCCATGCCACCGCCAACTTGAGTTGGCGAACTCAATTTTCAAATTTCTCATGCAAAACCAAATTTGGCTCTATCTCCAAATAGATGCCTCCATTTCTTACCTGCCCCGCCAAAACTGGCGCTGTCCACGTATGGACTTTCCAATTAATGCTAATGAATACTCCCCTCCATCCTTATCCTTTCCCTCCAAGGGTCTGCGCGCCCCTTTAGATTAGGATTAGTTTAGGTTGCATATAGTGTTCAACCTAGGTCTTAGTTTAGCCTTAGGTTATTAGGGCTTAGGTTTATTTTCCCCCTTTTTTTTAATTTAAAAATCCACTTAGGATAGTAGTTTAGGATGCAAGTTAGGACTTAGGATTAGTTTAGGGTTTAATTCATACTAACCACTAACACTAATCAACCCCTAACCCGATCTCTCAACTAACTCCCGTAACTATGCGTTGTGCAGGACGTTCAGTCCTTTTTATCTCATGCCAAGGCCACCGTGTCGGCGAATCTTGCCTCACGAGGTTCCAAGTTTGTGATCAAGGTTCAAGAATCGAACCCCTATCGTTGGCATTTACGTGCCAGCTGCTCATACCTGAAATCAGGCGCTGCACGTTCATATCAATTTCTGGTTCGGTTCAAGAGTAAATCGACAAGCAAACACAAGAAGACCACAACATACTTTGGATCAATGGAATTGATTCAAAGTGTGTTGTCAATCAGCCACGAGAGTTTAGCAAGTATACGACAATTTGTCGTCATATCAGCAAACACACAAGTACAATAACTGCAGTCCTATGCAATGAATTATAATATGCAAGAATCCAAGTTAGCAACACATTCTCTTAAGATCAGAACATATCTTAACATGTTTGCCTTCATTTCAGAAGTTATAACAGTATGAAAAACATTCACCAAGATAATTTGCAAAATCAGAGTGTTACGAGGATTGTATGGATTTCTAACAAATCCTTGTTGTATGAGATGCTCATCAATATTGATGTACCATGCAGGGTGCTGTTTATGGCCATATAGAGATTTCCTAATTCTACATACCTTTGCTTCTTGACCGGGTACTATATATCCCTCGGGTTGAGTCATGTAGACTTCTTCTTATAAATCTCCATTTAGGAAGGCACTTTTACCGTCCATCGGTGGACTTTCTAGCCAAAGCAGTGTAGCTAGAGCAAAGATCATTCGATTGTTTTGATCTTAGGTATTTGTGGGAGTAAATGTCTCCTCATAGTCTATGCCTTCTTTTTGTGTATACCCCTTTAATACTAGTCTCGCTTTATACTTGTCCCTGTCCCATCTACTTTGTACTTTGTTTTAAATATCCATCTACATCCAATGGGTTTCTTCCCTAGTGGAATATTGATAAGCCGCCAAGTGTTATTTTTCATCACTGATTGGTATTTAGAATCCATGGCATCTTTCCAAGCTTTTGACTGTAGGGATTCCTAGACTATAGAGGGCTCATCAGATTCAATAACTCTTCTCATCAAAGCAAAGTTAACTTCTTCTCTTGCTTTACTGTAAGTTTGTGGTCCAAGGGTGGATGTATCTGGTGGAGCATCCATTCTTGCATCTTGTAATGTGCTAGTACACCATTTAAGCATACGCTGAACTGTTCCCATGGGTCGTGGTTCTATCTGATCAACACCATCATCCTCATCGTCAGTTTCATCTTTTGAGGAACATCGGCTTGATTTTAAAAGCGGAGAAAATATACATCTGGTGAGTCTGGAGGAGGAGTCTCTTCTTCCTTCTCAAAAAACTCAACATCTCTATTGATGTAGAGTTTTCTTGTCTTAGGATCCATCAATCTATACCCAAGATTCTCTTCACTGTACCAAATGAAGACGAGTTTTTTTGACTTCATGTCTAGTTTCTTTCCATTCTACTTGGGTATTGCATGATTTCTTTGCACCTGAATACTCTAAGGTGTGCAATAGATGGTTTTCAATTTGACCATGCTTCTTGTGGTGTTACTCCGTCAAGAGAAATTGTGGGCACTATGTTCAATGAATACATTGTTGTCTTTGTTGCTTCTACCCAAAATGTCTTTGCAAGTCTAGAGTCATCAATCATGCATCACACCATTTCCATGATAGTATGATTTCTTCTCTCAAAAACACCATTTTGTTGCGGTGCGTGTGGAGGAGGCATTTGACAACGAATCCCATGAGTTTGTAGATAGTCTTTGAACTCATTACTGGTGAATTCCCCCCCTTGATCTAAGCGGAGAGTTCTAATGTGATGATCAGTTTCATTCTCAAGTGCTGCTTTGAACTTCTTGAAAGTTTCAAAAGCTCCACTTTTCTTGTGAAGACAAAAAATCCACATTTTTCTTGAGTAGTCATCAAAACAAAAAATGAAGTACTGGTTGCATCAGACCGTAAAGACCGGTATGAACCAGATCAAGCTGACCATGAGCTTGATATGTACTCTTCTGGAATGACGCTCTATGTTGTTTTTTCTTGCTAGGTAGTGAGGACACTTGTCTGTATCCTTCTGAAGAGATGGTAGCCCATGTACCATATTGTACACCGGTGAAGTGTCTCGAGATACTTGAAACTTATATGACCAAGTCTCTCGATGCCACAATTGTGATGAGGTAGAGTTCTTAGCCACAAGTGCATGATCATCTCTGTGGACAAAATCAAGCTGGAACATGTGTCCCACATTAGAGGATTTTGTAACTATTTTTGAGCCTCGTGATTTATCTCGAATCAAACATGTTTTCTTGCCAGAATGACTATCAAAGTCAATTTTTAGATTGTGATCAAGGAGTTGACTAACTGAAAGTAGATTCTTTGTCAACCCAAGGACATATAAGACATCTGATAGTCTACAATTGCGTGAACCAAGGGTAGAGAAATGTTCCCAATCCCTTAAACTGTATATGAAGAATCATCTCCCAACGAAACATGATTTTTGATGGTGTGTCCCTCATTGAAATAAACCAGTCTCTGTGGTCGGTCATGTGTCGAGTGGCCCCTGAATCAACATACCAAACATCACTAGATGATGTGGATGGTTCACTTGATCGAGCAGTGAACAAGTAGTCTTCATTGTCTGACTATTCTTATTGCTCAACAATATTTCCTTGCTGATGGGGTCTTCTTTTCCAGTTCCCCTTTTTCTACCCTTGATTGTAGTTAGAATGTCCCTTGTGAGATTTTTGTGGAGGTCCAGAGTTTCTTGATGAACCTTTCTTGTAAGTATTATACCAACAATCTTGTAGGTCATGTCCTCTTTTGCAGATTGGACATTGCTTCTTCTGTTGTCTGTCCCCTTGATACTAATTTTGATTTTGGGATTTTTGATAGGAATTAGGTTTTCCTTTACCTTTTCCTTTCCATTTTTGATGTGAAGAAAGTGCCTGCTCCTCTTCATCATCCTTATTATGTATGGCTTCCTCTTGTTGTAGTAAGTTTACCAATTTGTCAAAACTAATGGTCGTATCTGACACATTTAGTGTTGTAACAAAAATGCGGTAAGAAGAGGGGAGTGCTCTCAAAACAATGGGAATGAGAGCATCATCTAAGACCGCTTCTCCCAGGGCTAGAAGTGAAGCCCTCAACTCTGCAACTCTTCTTAAGAAAGCTTCAATTTTCTCATTCTGTTTGAACTTCAATGTGTGTAATTGACTCTGCAAATTTAGTATAACATTCTTGTTCTTGGCCTCGTATATTGTGCTCAACTTATCCCATGATTCTTTGGTTGTTTTGGCATCCCTATGTGGGGTTGCACATCGTCGAACACTCAAACAAGATGATGAGTTTTCCTTCGACCCGCTTTATCAAACTACCGCATTTGTTGTGTTGTATCGGTAGTTGATCTCATCAAAGGACCATTCATATGCAAGCGGATCTCTTCAAACTCAAGTTGTGTCTTGATTTTTTTCTTCCATGTAGCATAGTTGTTTCCTCTGAGTAGTTGTGAATACAAAAGAAAAAATTTGGGGGCATTGGTGCCCATTTTGCAGAGATCACTGACAGGGTTTAGCTCTTATCACTCCAGGTATAAGGTCTCCCAATCTATATACCGCTAGTCTGATATACCAAACCTTTCTATATACGCACCCTTCCGATATACCCGGTATGTGGAAGAAGCTCACCCTTTATATATACCAGGTGGTACATGAAAGAGGTGTTAACGTACATGAAAGAATTCAATATGTGGTACGAGCGATCTTGAGAGGGGTCTAGGTGATTATTGACATCAGCTCAAAGAAATATCCTCATACGCGCATGCGTAACCCGCTATATACTTGGATAATTTCACGGTCGGATTTATGTCATGCAATCATTCACAAGCGGATGTGATGACTCTTAGTGTGTGCACTATGACCTTATTACTCTCCATCGATTTAAAGGGTTGATGCCCAAATGACATTGTTGCAGCTATATTAGGTGTTTAAGTGTAGTAGTAGTAGTTGGCGGCTTTGCAGTAAGCTTCCCGGAGGCACTTATATATACCGAATGCTACAAATGAGATCTAAGATCTCGTGAGTGTTACAAAACTAATTTTTATTGATTTTGAGTACAATATTCTGCTAGTTTCTAAGCAGTTACAAAGTTTGTAGTTGATTATGGCAACCTACAAATTAGTACAATATACTCAAACATGCAATTACATTCAAAAAATTTAGAAAAAATTGAATGACAGGAAAATGTTTTTGTTTTGCGGGCACTGGTGGCCTATGGAGCCCAATACGGCTTGTTGAGCAAAAACCCATACAAAACTAGCTCAAAATGAAGTTTTAGGTAGCCCTCCTTTGGCAAAAAAATCTTAGAATGTAAAAATATGCAGAGTGGAGGAAAAAAATTGCCCTAAAATAGGGTTTTTCTCACTAAATTTAGTTAGTTACAACTAAATTTGATTTATTTTGCTAAATTTAGTGGTTCCACTAAATTTTCTGCCAAATTTGGTAGTGGGTGAGGGGAGGATTTGACCCCTTGACCTCTCCTAATGGAAAGTGTCTTTCAAAATTTATGCTAGCCACTTGGGCGGCTATGCTAAACAATTAATGTAAAGAGCAAAATGTAATTAAACACTTCCAAATGTAAAACCACCTCTTGAAAAAAAACCACGGTTTTGGAAAGGAAGTTTTAAGAAAAAAATCCAGCAAAGAGAAAAAATGACAGGTGGTTTTGGTGAGAATGAAGGTGGTTTTGAGTGTGTATGGCGCCTTAGATCATTTTTCTTCCTTCCTTTGAGCTTGTAATCTCTTCCTTGGTGAATTCTATCCTCCTCAACCTTAGTTGCAATGAATAAAGGTGGTTTTGAGGAATTTGATGGTGGTATTACAAGGGATGGGGCTGGGAAGTTGCAGAGGTAACTCGGCTCTCTTTTTCTTGCACAAGTTTCTCTAATGCTCCCTCAGGCTCTGTTCTGATCCTCAATATCCTTTAACCTACTCACGAAACCAAATGTAAACAGGGACGGAAGCCTACAGATTGTATTAATCAGAATCAACCAGATTACAATAGATGGACTGTAATACTTATAGGTATTGTACAATCATGTGCGAGACGAAAAGAGGTTGAGCAGTGCAACAAAAAATACAAAAACTTCCATAACACTTAGGAAGCAACAATTAAATTAATACAAACAAATGATTAAGTTTGCAACTATGCAACAAATAATCCTATAAGCGTGGAATAAGACAAATATGGTTTAAAAACCATATAACGTTATTTAATTAATATAATTAATTAAATAATAAATATATACTATGCATAATTAATTAACCTAATAGAAATATGGTCTTTAGACACAAGCTTGATTCATGGGACAACGGTCCCTCCTCTTTGTGGGAGAGGTTCCTTATTCACCAAAAATGGAAAAACTACCTATTTAAAAATATACAATCTAACAATTTCTAGATGAGGATTTTTATGTAAAGAATGTTTCCATATTTAGTTATTCTCAATACATAAGATAAGAAAGGTATAACAGTTTTTAGAAGAAGAAACAATAGTTTGAATGAGCAAGACTAGTAAGGAGAGACACAAAGTTCAACTTATCCACCTATCAAGAACACAAATATTATTCTTGCTTATGCAATATTACTCACTATTGTAAGAGAAAAGGGTGAGGAATGAAACACATTTGGGTGTAAAGACTGCAGAGTAACACCTTACTTATGCATGCATGAAATTTCAAGAACACATGAATTAGTAAATCATAAAATCCATCGGATGTAGATGTGAGAAAAAAAAATTCTCACTATAACACATGAATTGAACACACAATTTCTATATCCTAATATGCTAGATTCACATTCACAATTGCAAGGAATAGATTTGAGAAGAACACAAATAATAAAGGAAACGTCTTTTGTATTGGTTCAAAAGTTTTGTATCATTACATTCAAGACATCAAAATACAACCACACTTTTATAATGAAGAAAAAGCCTTATATAAGTAGAGGGGCGATTATAACCAAATTTCTTAATCCATTGCCTATTAATTAAGTGCTAACACTTAATTAATGAATTACATGAGTTAAATTTATTTACAATTTTATGCTTTCAAAATGATAAGGCTAACTTTCAAAATACAACAATTAAAATGAAATATTGTCATGTACTAGAGGAAGGGACATTTGGGGAAAGTGTAGTTGGGGTCTTCACTTTGAGCATAAGGGCCATAAATTTTGGCAAAGAAATAGAAATATACATGACTTTAGTAATAATAATGTTTGTTGTATCATTCGACCATCGTCCAAAAGATTCTTCCATTTCCTTTCCAATGCTTCCATTATGTAGTAAGCCCTTAGTGGCCTCTATGAAAAAATTGTGTAACTTTGTGATCTCATCCATTTTATCCTTGGTAATAGTATCGACCTTGAACAAATCTTATTTTATTAGTGCGAGTGAACTTTTCCTTGACTTCATCCAAAATGTACCTTTTTGTTTAATTTTCTTTATAAAATTGACACCTAATAGCTTGTAAATCAGCCAAAATCTCATATTTAAAAGCTTATCCTTTCTGTACCATTCTTTTGAGTTCAGTGATTGCCTCTTCAAGCACTTTAATCTTCCATTCAACATTGAACACCCATTTCCTAGAGATTATTCTTTGGATCATCAAAAAAATTATTGGAGAAGAGGATTTTCTCATCTATTGTGTGCATTATTCTTAGATCCTGAATACATTCTAGCCATAGCTTGAGCTCCTTCTCAGATCCTATGATCACTGTATCAAATTGACTTTGGGCCAAGGAAATGTTATCATACACTTTGTAAGCCTCATCAATGAAATTTAACCCAGAAATCAACATCCCTTCTACGGTGCCTCAACATCTCTTCCATATGCAACATGTCATGAATCTCCTTAATGGAATTGACATATCCTTCGGATAAAATGATGCCGAAGAGAGAGGAGTTGGGTCAAGAAATTTCTCACTTGAGATAAAATACTTGATAAAGTTAGAAAGGACTTGAATTTGTTCTTCCAACTACTCTTGAGTTTGCTTGCCTTTTTCCACTCTCTCGATTACTTTAGAAACAAT
Organism: Taxus wallichiana var. yunnanensis; assembly: GCA_018340775.1. Classification (NCBI taxonomy): domain Eukaryota; kingdom Viridiplantae; phylum Streptophyta; class Pinopsida; order Cupressales; family Taxaceae; genus Taxus; species Taxus wallichiana. Next base: position 939,887,020 of record CM031235.1, on the reverse strand, counting down.
TTTCTTTCAAATTATGAACCTCTCCCTCAGGAGTAGATTCACCAAGTGGAACTCTAGTTAGTTCTAGATCTACAATAGTGATATCTCTTTCATCCTTTTCTTCCCTTGGTTTTGCTATCTCCAAAAATTACTGACCCTTTGAATTAGAAACCAACTTATAAGTAGTTTTGGCCTTTTTAGTGGGAGGAGTGGGAGTTGTACCAAGGAGAGACACAAAGTTCAACTTATCCACCTATGCAAGATTACTCACTATTACAAGAGAAAGGGGTGAGAAAGGCAACACATTTGGGTGTAAAGATTGTAGAGTAACACCTTACTTATGCATGCATGAAACTTTAAGAACACATGAATTAGTATATCAAAAAATCCATCAGATATAGATGTAATAGACACAAAGTTCTTCACACTATAAAAATGAATTGAAAACACAATTTCTATATTCTAATATACTAGATTCACATTCACAATTGCAAGGAATAGAAATGAGAAGAACACAAATAATAGAGGGAAACTTCTTCTTCTGTATTGATTCAAAATTTCTGTATCATTACATCCAAGACACCAAAATCCAACCACCCCTTTACAATGAAGAAAAATCCTTATATAAGTAGAGGTGATTATAACCAAATTTCTTAATCCATTGTCTATTAATTAAGTGCTAACACTTAATTAATGAATTACATGAGTTAGCTTTATTTACAATTTTATGCTTCAAAATGATAAAGCTAACTTTCAAAATACAACGACTAGAAAGAAATATTGTCAAGTACTAGAGGAAGGGGCACTTGGAGGAGGTGCAGTTGGGGTCTTCACTTTGAGCACAATGGCCCTAAATTTTGACAAAGCACTAGCAATCTCCATGACTTTGGGAATAGTAGTGTTTGTTGTAGCATTCAACCATCTGCCCAAAGAGTCTTCCATTTCCTTTCCAATGCTTCCATTCTGTAGCAAGCCCTTGGTGGCCTCTATGACAACATTGTGTAACTCTGTGATCTCCTCCATTTTTTCCTTGGTGATAGTCTTGGCCTTGAATATATATTCTTTTATTAGTGCAGTGAACTTTTCCTTGACTTCATCCACAATGTACCTTTCTATTGAATTTTCTTTATAAACTTGGCACCTAAGAGCTTGTAAATCAACCAAAATCTCATATTTAAAAGCTTCTCCTTTCTATACCATTCTTTTGAGTTCAGTGATTGCCTCTTCAAGCACTTTAATCTTCCATTCAACACTTTGAACACCCATTTCCTAGAGAGATTATTGTTTGGATCAACAAAATTTTTGTGGAAAAGAGGATTTTCTCATCGATTGTGTGCATTATTCTTAGATCTTGAATACATTCGAGCCATAGCTTGAGCTCCTTTTTAGATCTTTTGATCACCGTATCATATTGACTTTGGGACAAGGAAATGTTATCATACATTTTGTCGACCTCATTAATGAAATTTAACCTAGAAATCAAAATCCCTTCTACGGTGCCTCAAAATCTCTTCCATATGCAACATATCTATGAATATTCTTAATGGACTTAACATCTTCTTTAGATAAAATGGTGGGATGAGGCATTGATAAGAGATGAGTTGGGTCAAGAAATTTTTCACTCGAGATAAAAAACTTGATAAAGTTAGAAAGGAATTGAATTTTTCTTCCAACATCTCTTGAGTTTTTGTCTTTTTCCACTCTCTCGATTACTTTAGAAACAATTTCTTTCAAATTATGAACATATCCCTCATGAGTATATTTTCTAAGTGGAAATCTAGTTAGTTCTAGATCTTGATAGTTATATCTCTTTCATTCTTTTCTACCCTTGGTTTTCCTATCTTGATTTTCTCAATTCTTTTAGCCTTGTCCTTCTTGGAGCACACCTTGGTTTCAGATTCTACATGCACGGGAGAAGGAGTTTATTGATATTGCACCTTTGTGAATGAAACAAGAACCTCCTTATGTGATGAAGAGGCCTCTCGAGGGAATGTTGTGTCACACATGTCTGTATGCTTTCATCTTCTTGTCAAACCAAACCTTTTTCCTTACCAAGACTGGGTTAATTATTTCCAAAAGATCATTTTTATCCTTTTGAAACCAATTAATGATTAAAAGAGGCATGTGTTGAATAGTTTTGATATATTCAAGAGAATACAAATCTTCAATGTCATCTAGGAAATCCTCTGGAACTTTATATATTTTGAAATATTTGATTTGTTATAGAGAAAGCATACCGAAATACCTCCTTCTTACTTCATACTTATCGAGTAATCCTCACACTAGTATTCAAGAGTTGGCATTTGGTAGTAAGTCATTTTCAAATGGCTACAGATGAAACCCTTTGAATAAAAAGAAGACCTCTTATGAAATGAGTAAAATTTGAAGTCAATAATCATTCTTTCCACATTTTGAGCATCCAAAGTTGTTCCGTAAGTATAATTTCCTAATGAGATTGGGACCTAAATGCCAATGATATTCTTATCCTTGTATGACCTATGTAACATGTTTAGTTGTCTGCAAATCTATAAAGAACTAACTTGTCATTGCAATACATAGGTAGCTTGTTTGGTGCAACTTTAAATCCAACTAACTTTGATATAAGAAATTCTCTGAACTGAATGAACATGTTGTCATATGTTGAAATCAATTGTTTTTCCTTAATAGAAACCATTTCAGATTTATTTTCCTCAAGAGTCTAATGATATACATGGTAAAGGCATCATTCACCCTTCTAAAATTATGCTTACTATTCTCAAGGATGAGTTGTGGATAATATTCATATGCTGGTCCATTTTTCTTATCCTCTGAGGGAAAAAACCTACCCAAACTATGTAAGCAACAATTGCGTACATGAGATATGAAGTCATGTAGAATGTATTTCTTTGTTATACATTAATCAGTTGCTATAAGCGTGATTTTTAAAAATTATCTCACCCCAATTCAGGTTATGTTTCGCCTAACAAATAATATTTATGTAAACACACATCCAAAATTGGAATTCATTGGTGGAAGGGAGGCCTATTAACCTAGCCAAGAGGGTGATGATATATGACACCTCTTCTTTGAAATATGACTTGTAAAAGACCTTGGGAAACTTAGAAGCTCCCCTCTTTTGAGACTTAAGCCATGACTTGGCTATCATTTCCTTGTATTTATCCTTGTCTTGTTCAAACATATATTGGGTATGAACCAAAGTTAAGGTGTTTGAATTATCAAAAATAGGGATCCCTAGAGCTACATTTATACAACTAACATCTAGTTTGGAAATCACTTGGCCTTGAGGGTCTCTAATTTATTTGGTATTAGTGTTAAAGCATGAAGAAAAATCTAATACTATATATGTACATTGCATGAGAGAAGAAAACCAACAACATGAGTGAGTCCACTATCTTTAATGCATTGAGCTATGGGGGTAGGGTGGCTTTAGAAATTTGTGCCCAAAATCATCAAGGTCAATGTGATGAATATCACTATCCCATATATTAGTTACAAATTTTTCTAGAGAGGAAATATGCTTATACCCCCCATCTGAAACTCGATAGTGGTAATATGGGAAAACATACACTCAGAAGGATGAGGCTCCAATAATGGTTTCTAGGCGAGGAACATGTCAATAGGGCACAAAAACCAATTTGATACTAAAAACACACATGAGGCTTCAGAATTAATCACCTTAGCTACAAGAAGAATGATGTTCCTCTCAAGATCCCAACGCAATTTGAATTTTCGAAAATGAGTGAAATCTGCTCAAGTTACGACTAAAAACAAGCTTGAGGGAATGGAAATGGAAGGCACACAATGCTCAATTGAAATCCTTGACTTACAATGGTAAAAGTGAATCACTTTACCCCTTTTATACATTTCCATTTGAAAAAGACTTGGATAAATGCTCAATTAGGAGTTCATAGTGTATTGTGGGGAGCAGATAGGTTCATGGAACAATTTACTCATTTCCCCCTTTGTATTGCAGAGATATGACGAAGCCGCTGGGAAATGAGGGCCTAAGGAACCATGGTCATGAGGGGATTAGACTTCAAAATGCTCGCAATGCATGTAAAAGCCTTAAATTTTGAAAATGTGGGTCTATAGGGAATAGGGTGCCCAAAGGAACACATGTTACAAATTATTTGAATACTCGAAAAATCCACATTACAAAGAAACAATGGAAGTGTAGTAAATAGGGCCTACATAGAACATAAGTCCCATGGGAACAAAGGGTCATGAGGTCTCGAAGTATCTACATCTCCACAATAAAAAGAAACACTTAGTAAACTTACGACAAAGGCTTTGTGGATCAATGACAAGTGTAGAGAACAAGAAGATGCGGGGAGCAGAGGCTCGGAAGGAACAAGGGTCACGAGTTTTGAAAACGCCTAAAATCTCCATAATACAAACGAGGCATGTAAAGCCTACAAATGGAAGGAAAATGTGGGGAAAAACATATGTAAGGAATAGTGATTCTAATGGCACTTTGTTTCCCGAGGAACACCAAGATCTGCAATACACTAAGACTTAACAAAGTGTGGCCAAATCAGGGATGTGGAGAACCGAAGGCCGGAAGGAACAACTTCCATGTATTTCTCTGTGATCTAAAATTGCTGCAATACAAAGAACCTTGACCCACAACACTCAAAATAATTAAAAATGACTAAAAATTGAGATCATTTCATTCCTTAAGACTTCAAAAAGGCAAACAATTTTTAGAAAGGAGTCACTTGACCCAAAATTTTGATTTTTTAAAAAAATTACACATTTTCTAGGTAAGTGACAACAATTGGATCATTCTACGGATTGGAATGACTTGACACATAAGGAAAACAAGACAGAAAAAGGACCCCACAATATCTATTTTATAAGACAAGTGCTTTATCCATTGGGAAAATTATAAAGAACATGATAATATATAAGAACACGAAACAAAAAGACACCACACAGACCAAAAACAAAGACTATACAAGACTATTTACAGGACTATATACAAAAGGATTGTTGTTTACTTTTAAGATTGGAACAACTTCAAATATTGGCCACTATATGGAAATGGAAGTGAAGTTCCATCCATATAGCTCAGATAATAAGAATTTTCACCAACAAAATGATAAATTTTGAAAGGACCAAGCCAGAGTGAATCAAACTTACCATGGCTTCCTCATGGTTCTCATCTCTTTTCCTAGAGTAGGACTATATCTCCCACTTGGAAATCCTGGGTTTGGATTTCTTGTCAAAAATTTCTTGAACTTCTTTGGTGTTTGATATTCTATCAACAACATGTAATCTTTCTTCATCCAACTTCTACATGGGCACATCACCCTTTTCTCCATAACATTAGAGAACTCTCCATTTTCTATATCTTTTACAAGATGAATTGCAAGAAAATCCATTATCTCTAGAATTGAGCTTTTGTCCCATACACCAATTGGAATGGAGACATTCCAATAAATCTCTTTGGTGTGATCCTATCTACCCAGAGAGAATCATAAAGCTTCTAATACCAGTTTCTCTGTGACTCATCTACAAGCTTCCTGATAATTGTTACCAAGTTTTTGTTGGTCGATTTAGCCTATCCATTCTCTTATGGATAATATTAGATGAAGAATGTGCAAGGAAATCCCATACCCATAACATAAATTAAGGAGCTCATGGGAAGAAAAATTTGGGGCATTATCTATAACAATATTATTTGGAATTCTAGACTCGACCAATATGTTCTCCTTGATGAATTCAAAGACTACCTCATAAGTGGTCCTCTTTACTAGAATTACCTCCACCCACTTTGTGAAGTAATAAGTTGTTATTAGAATATGAGTATGTCCTGCACTTGAAGTTAGATTAAGAGTTCCTATGAAATCTATCCCCCATTGCTGGAAGGGATCTTCAATTACAATTGGTTTAAGAGGTAATGTGGCCAACTTGGGTCTCCCCACAAAAGTTTGACAAGATTCACACATTGAAACCCACATTGTTGCATATTTAAAAGTGTTGGCCAATACCCTACACAAATAATTTTATGAGTTGTTATTGCTGAAGAAAAATGACCTCCATAGGCTTGGTTGTTAAAATATCTCAACAATATCTAATGTTATTCCTTATCAACGTATCTAAGAAACTGACCATTGATTCCCCTCTTAAACAATGAATTTTCCCAAAGAATATACTATACATATGGAGCTTTAACAACTCTTTTCTCTTTAAAACTCAAGTGTGTCGGACATTCTCCATAAGTTAGGAAGTGAGTAATGTATGCATACATCTCATCAGTTAAACTAAGAAAGAGTATGGTTGGAACACTGGTAGTTTCATTTTAAATTAATTCACTCCTTAGACCATTAGAAATCAATTCACATAAACCCTTACCTCAAACAAGTGTAGGGGATCGATATTAAGGTCATACTCTTGAACATTTTCTATGTAGTTACTTCATTTTGATCTAAATTCATGTTATGTGATAATTGACTTGAATTGTGATATCTAACACGAACACAAGTGGAATGAGAATTTAATATTTAGAAATGGAACTGTTTCACTACTTTTACCATAGCAAAGGCATGTTTCTCCATTTGTGAATACTTCAACTCATGGTTCTTTAAGACATAGCTCATGAATGTTATAGGCACTTCACATCCCTGAAAATTCTTCTGCACCAAAATTGCTACTAGGGTGTGTTCAGAGGAAAAACAATAGATTATAAAATATTTTTCATAATTAGGGCAAGAAAGAATAGGGGCAATGTGATATTCTCAAAGGAATCCTTTCCTTCAGTAGTCCAATGAAAATATTGATTCCCTTTCATCATGTGAGCTATGTTCCTTGTCAATTCTGCAAAACTAGGGATAAATATTCTCAAGAAATTAATCTTTCCAAAGAAAGAATGCACACCTTTCTTACTTGTTGGAAGTGGAATCTTCTGAATTTCTTGAACATGTTCTGGATCAATTTTGATTCCATCCTTAGATATAATATGTCTAAGAAACCTTCCTTTTGTCACACCGAAGATAGACTTCTTTGGATTCAAAGAAATTCCATGGTCCCTACACTTTGAAGAACATATTTCAGGTGTTGAAAGTGATCTTCTCTTTTCTTCAAGAAAACAGTTAGATCATCAAATAGATCACTATACATTTTTTCTTCAGATCACCAAAGGCTAAGTCCATTTCCCTCTGGAATGTTGCACCTGTGTTAATGAGACCAAATGACATTCTTATGTAGGAAAATATGCCCCAAGGAGTTGTAAAGGTAGTTTTATGTTGATCTGGTACATCCACATCAATATGGTTATAGCCCGAGAATCCATTGAGTCATGGATAACATTTAATTTAATTCTGCTTGTAAAATTTGATCCATCATTGCTTTCAAAATTTGATCTTGATTTAGATTTCTAAAGTCAACAAAAATACAAATTTCTCCATTCTTCTTCCTGTTTGGCACAATGTTGGCAATTTAAGTTGAATGATGAATGGAAAAATTATTTGAGCATTCAATAGTTTTTAGATTTCTTGGTGGATGGTGCCAACAATCTTTGGATTATATTGTCTTTGCTTTTAACAAAACGGTTGAATTTATGGCTTTAAAGGAATGTAATGCTGAATTTCCCTTGGTTTAAAAGTTTTCAAAAATCATAATGAATTAATGAGCCAAAACATCTATATATTTTTTAAAATTCAACCATTCTTCTTCTTTCATCACCGAGAGTAATACTTACCAATGTTAACAAATTTCAGCTCCTCATTACTTCCAATATTGACCTTTTCAAATTAAGATGACTTTGAAAGCTTCTTGTGATATTTTCTCTTTGATGTACCTATCATGCTTATCAAAAGTATTCCAATCTTACAAGAAATTTAGGTATCTTTTTTCCCTTGAGTTTAATACAACCATCTTTGTTTAAATCTTCTTCAACTCCTTGAGATTACAAAATATGCAAGTAGACTCTCGATAACCAAATTTGATTCCTTCAAAATACAATTAACTAAAATTGTCTTTCAATTCAAGAAAAGAAATTAGGTGTTGATCATCATTGAATACTTTCTAGTTGTTTGTATTATTTGGGACACTAGGTCTAAATATCATTTCTATAGTGAAGTTGTCTTGATCAAAATCAGGGTGCGGAATAAGAAATGATCCCCAAACTGCTAGAGAATCTACTCTAGAATTACTTTCTTTAGGCACTACATTAATTGAAAATGCATCTAAAAACTCAATTGAATCCCATACCATATTTTTGTAGTGTTTTAACCTTTTATTATTTTACTTGGAAAACTCCTCAAACTTTTTAACAATAAGTTTTGCATCTCCTTGAGCATAGAGGTTATTCTTTATTCCCATTTTCTTGATACTACTAGGCCAAGAAAAGTGCCTCATACTCAATGGTATTATTAGTGTTATCGAAATTAGAGCTTGTAAGAAAATGGATGGAGTTTATCATCAAGCGCCAAACCAAAACAATGAAACCAACAAAATTCAAACTCAAGAATCCAAAATCCATTAGGATCATTATAAACTAACTTAGGACTTAGTTCTTAGCTTAGTCTCGAACATCACCATGTAATTTTCATGGCCAATATCCTCATATAAATTTGGGCCTTAGGATCATAAATCTTTTGGATAATGTACTCCACACCTTTCTCTTGTAACTTCTTCATCTTTTCATTAACTAGAATAAGAGCATGAGACCAATCCATATGAATTTCTCCTCTAACCTCTCTACAAAAATTTCTACTTAATAACATACCATAAAAGGAGGAATGCCTGCAATCAAAATTGTGGCTTTAATCTTTTCAGGAAATGCGAAAAAGCTACTTGAGCATCCTTAATTCTCCCAACTAGGGGCACCTCTTTAGTCTCCATTGAATAACATGAACCAAAGGTTTGGGTCAAAGTGAGGCCAAGGCATGGGAAACTTTAGTAGGCATTACATTATGAGATGCCCTGAGTCGATGACATTATTATTGAGTTTATGGCCGGATATGAGGAGGGTGACATAAAAATGCTCATTTTTCTCAGAGGTGGAAGGTGCAACAACCATCAAATTTATGGAGAAGGAGAGTTAGGAGTAGGAAAAAGGATTTTAGAAGTAGTAAGGGGATTTATTAGGTTTGGATTTGACAAATTTGACCACTTGAGAAAAGGCTTCTAGGTGGGTTTGATAAATCTCAACCTCAGAAATATGAATTTTGGTCTTTTTAATATGATCAATTATATCAAAAGACCCTAAGGTGGATGAGACCTTCGATTAAGACATGGAAGCGGTTTTGGGTTTATCAAATTTCAAGGATGAATATGCTTTAGTCAAAAGAGTAGAGGGTGTAGTTTTTTTTAGGTACAAAAGTAGAGGAATAAGAGCATTAGATGAAGAGTAGTACTCACCTTCTTAGCAACAAGTAGTGGTAGGAATGGGTGCTCCTCTCCTGCAACTACCGAAATGGTGATGAGAACTTCCTTGGACTTCTCCTTCTTTGTAGGTTACACCACTTCCTTCTTATTATTAAATTTCTTCCTAGTCATGACAACACAAGATTCATTGTTCATATCTAAAACTACTTCATCATAGTCATCATCGTCATCATATATTCCTTCAGTAGTAAGAAACTTGACTTTAGAGTCATTTGCATCATCTTAGACTTCTTCTAGTTCTTCTTCAGGTTCTTCCATCTCTTCTACTTCTATGTCATCATCATCGGACTCCTAGAATTTAATGGAACTTAACAAGACGAGATTCTATTACTAACTTTGGTTGAGTAGGAGGTAGATGGTTTCTGACTGAAAATTCCTTCATGAAATGTCCTTATAGGACATGTTCTGAGAAAGTTATTTCTTGATTACAATCAAATCATTGGATAACTTTTGAACCAATTGATCATAACTATATGCACCTGAATTAGAAGCCTTGGTCTTAGGTGGTTCTTTTCTCAACTTACCCAACATAATCAAGTCATCTTCTACACTAATGGCCAATTCTTGATCCAAGTCCAAATTAGCAAGGTTTTCTCTCCTTAATGCATAACTCACCTCTAGAAATTGAACATTTAGGAAGAAACATTTCATAATCTTATCAATAGGGTGGTTAACAATTGAGATTTTATTAACTACTTTATTGAATTTAGTAACAAATTCCCACATAGGTTCATAAGGATCCTTCTTTATCTGAGAAATTTGTGCTAAGAGAGCATGAACATCTTCAGCAGGCTTGAACATGTTCTCAAACTAAGTCTTCATAGTATTCTAACTCGTAATTATACCAGTTGGGAGATGATAGAACTAGTTTACAACATTATCCTGTAGAGTCTCAACAAAAATTTTGATTGACACATCTTCATGCTCCACTCCAAGAACTCCACATGCCACAATAAAGGCTACAATATGCTCATCCATATGTACTTTTCCATCTCCTTTTAATTTAGGAAAATTCTTCCTAATCCCTTTGATAAATCATGTAAATGTTGTGGAAGGGCTAATGGTTCAACTCATTGGCCCCAAAGAAAAGGTGCAACCATTGTAGGAAATATAGTTTGTAAAGGGATGGAAGTACTGCTAAAATCAAAGTTTGAACACTAGGAATTACTTGTGGTTGGGTGTTAACATCTGATTGAGAGGATGAATGAACTCTATCCTTTATAGGAGGAGTGTTTGAGGACGTTTTATTTCTACCTCTTCTCTCTAGAGTTAATTGAAAACCCTCTTTGCTCTAAAAACCAAAATCAGGATCTTCCAAACCTTGGGCTCTTTTCCTCATGTGTATCTCCTTTCCACCAGTTTTTGACTACTGATTTACTTGAAGATTATCTAGTGGGAAACATAGTACATGCCCCATGGTGGGTGCCAAAAAAATTTGGTTAGAAATATTGTCTTTAGACATAAGCAATAGTTTAGGGGACAATCCCTCCTCTTTGTGGGAGAGGCTCCCTTATTCACCAAAAATGGAAAAGCTACCTATTTACAAAGATAAAATATAACAATTTCGGGATGAGGATTTTGATGTAAAGAATGATTCCACATTTAGTTATTCTCAATACTGAGAAGATAAGAAAGGTATAGAATTTTTTAGAAGAAGAAACAATAGTTTGAATGAGCAAGACTAGTAAGAAGAGACACAAAGTTCAACTTATCCACCTATCAAGAACACAAATATTATTCTTGCTTATGAAATATTTCTCACTATTGTAAGAGAAAGGGGTGAGGAAGGAAACATGTTTGGGGTGTAAAGATTGCAAAGTAACACCTTACATATGCATGCATGAAATTTCAAGAACACATGAATTAGTATATTGAAAATCCATCAAGATATAGATGAAATGAGACAAAATTTATTCTCACTATAACACATGAATTGAACACACAATTTCTATATCCTAATATACAAGATTCACATTTGTAATTGCAAGGAATATATTTGAGAAGAACACAAATAATAAAGGGAAACTTCTTCTTCTGTATTGGTTCAAACATTTTGTATCATTACATTCAAGACATCAAAATCCAACCACACCTATATAATGAGAGAAAATCCTTATATAAGTATAGAAGGATTCATAACCAAGTTTCTTAATCATTGCCTATTAATTAAGTGCTAACACTTAATTAATGAATTACATGCGTTAAATTTATTTACAATTTTATGCTTTCAAAATGATAAGGCTAACTTTCAAAAAACAACGACTAAAATGAAATATTTTCATGTAGTAGAGGAAGGGACACTTCAAGGGGAAGGTGTAGTTGGGGTTTCACTTTGAGCATAAGGGCCGTAAATTTTGGCAAAGCAATAGAAATATACATGAATTTAGTAATAATAATGTTTGTTGTAGCATTCAACCATCCTTTAAAAAGAGTCTTCCATTTCCTTTCCAATGCTTCCATTATGTAGTAAGCCCTTAGTGGCCTCTATGACAACATTGTGTAACTTTGTGATCTCATCCATTTTATCCTTGGTAACAATATCGACCTTGAACAGATCTTATTTTATTAGTGCTGTGAACTTTTCCTTGACTTCATCCACAGGGTACCTTTCTGTTGAATTTTCTTTATAAAATTGACACCTAAGAGCTTGTAAATCAGTAAAAATTTCATATTTAAAAGCTTATCCTTTCTGTACCATTCTTTTGAGTTTCGGTGATTTCCTCTTCAAGCACTTTAATCTTCCATTCAACATTGAACACCCATTTCCTAGAGAGATTATTCTTTGGATCATCAAAAAAATTGTGGGAGAAGAGGATTTTCTCATCCATTGTGTGCATTATTCTTAGATCCTGAATACATTCCATCCATAGCTTGAGATCCTCCTCAAATCTTGTGATCACTGTATCAAATTGACTTTGGGCCTAGGAAATGCTATCATACACTTTTTAAGCCTCATCAATGAAATTTAACATAGAAATCAACATCACTTCTACCAATGCCTCAACATCTCATCCATATGCTACATGTCTATGAATCTCCTTAATGGACTTGACATATTCTTCAGATAAAATGATGGGAGGAGGCATTAAAGAGAGAGGAGTTGGGTCAAGAAATTTCTCACTTGAGATAAAATACTTGATAAACTTAGAAAGGACTTGAATTTGTTCTTCCAACTACTCTTGAGTTTTCTTGCCTTTTTCCACTCTCTCGATTACTTTAGAAACAATTTCTTTCAAATTATGAACCTCTCCCTCAGGAGTAGATTCACCAAGTGGAACTCTAGTTAGTTATAGATCTACAATAGTGATATCTCTTTCATCATTTTCTTCCCTTGGTTTTACTATCTCCAAAAATTGTTGACCCTTTGCATCAAAAACCAACCTATAAGTAGTTTTGGCCTTTTTAGTAGGAGGAATGGGAGTTGTACCAAGGAGGCCAACTAACACATAAAAATTGGAGCAACAAATTGAGAAGGTGCCTTCCTTTTCTGTTATCAATCATGGGTTGGACCCATGTGAAGGAATCACTAGAAGGTGGAGCAGAAAGTGGGCCCAATGTAAGTGTATTAAAAGAACCAAGAGTTTGAGCAACATATACTTTCTAGAGTGGGTGTTTTCAATAATGGAGGAACACACTTAATTGAATTGTGATCTAGGCTTGGGAGATGGTCACCTTCCTAGAGTCTAGCTCTATGTTTTTTTACTTCATCTTCCTTATCTTCTTCTTTCTCAGTATTTCCTCTTTCATAATCACTCTATTCATGTTTTTGGTTTCCTTTTCTTCTTATTATGAAGGCTGAGTTATTTGTTTAGTTATTTAGAATTCTTATGTTATTTCATGAGTTATCTCCTACTCCAAATCCTTTTCCATTACCTTTTTTTGTTTTCTCAATTCTTTTAGCCTTGTCCTTCTTGGAGTACACCTTGGTTCGGATTCTAAATGTAAAGGAGAAGAATTTGATTGAGTTTACACCTATATAAATGAAATAAAAACCTCCTTATGTGATGAAGAGGCTTCTTGAGGGGAAATTTTTGTCACACCTTTCTGTATGCTTTCATCTTCTTGTTGAACCAAACCTTTGTCTTTACCAAGACTAGGTTAATTATTTCTAAAAGATCATCTTTCTCCTTTTGAAACCAATTAATGGTGAGAAGAGGCACATGTTAAATAGTTTTTATATATTCAAGAGAATATAGATCTTCATTTTCATCTAGAAAATCCTTTGGAACTTTATATATTTTGTAATATTTGATTTTTTGTAGAGAAAGTATGCCAAAATACCTCCTTCTTACTTCATACTCATAAGAGCAATCCTCCCAATAGTCTTCAAGAGTGGGAAGATGGTAGTAATTCATTCTCAAATGGTTATAGATGAAACCCTTTGAATCAAAATAATACCTTTTATGAAATGAGTAAAATTTGAAGTCACTAATCGTTCTTTCCACATTTTGAGCATCCAAAGTTGTTCTGCAAGTATAATTTCCCAAGGAGATTGGGAATTGAATGCCAGTGATCTTCTTATCCCTGCATGTCATGTGCAACATGTCTAGTTGTCTACAATCCTCTACAAGAACTAACTTGTCATTGTAGTACATAGGTAGTTTTTTTGGTGCACCTTTAAATCTAGCTAACCTAATATAGGAAAATATCTTGAACTAAATGAATAGGCTGCCATATGTTGAAATCAATTGTTTTGCCTCAGTAAACACCCTTTCAGTTCTATTTCCCTCCAAGAGTCTAACTATATACATGGTAAAGGCATCATTCACCTTTATAAAATTATGTTTACTATTTTCAAGGATGAGTTTTGGGTAATGTTCATATGATAGTCCATTTTTATTATCCTCACGTGGGAAAACCCACCCAAACTATGTAAGCAATAATTACATACATTTGGTATGAAGTCATGTAGAATGCCTTACTTTATTACACATTAATCAGTTGTTGAATGAGATTTTAACAAATGATCTCACCCAAATTCAGGTTCGGTTTCCCCACACAAATAATATTTATGTAAACATAGATCCAAAACGGGAATTCATTAGTGGAAGGGAGACCCATTAACATAGCCAAGAGGTTGATGATATATGATACCTCATCTTTAAAATATGACGTGTGCAAGACCTTTGGAAACTTAAAATATCCCATCTTCTAAGAATTAAGCCATGATTTAGCTATCATTACCTTGCATTCATCCTTGTCTTGTTCAAACATATATTAGGCATGAACCAAAGTTAGGATGTTTGAATCATCAAAAACAGGGATCCCTAGAGCTGCATTTATACAACTGACATCTAGTTTGGAAATCACTTGGCCTTTGGAATCTCTGATTTCTTTGGTATTAGGGTCAAATCAAGAAGCACAAGTTAATAATGTATATGTACATTGCACAAAGAGATGAAAACAAACATCATGAGTGAGTCCACTTTGTCTTTAATGCATTGAGCTATGGGGGTAGGGATGAATTCAGAAATTTGCGCCCATAAATCATCAAGGTCAATGTGACGAATATCACTATCCCCTATATTATGTAAAAATGTTACTAGAGAGGAAATATGCTCATACTCCCTATATTGGAACTTCACGGTTCAAATTTTCAAAAATAAGTGAAAAATTCTCAAGTTACGGCTATAAATGGGCTTGAGGGCACAAAAAAGGAAGGCGACACCTTTGCTCAATTGAAATCCTTGACTTGCAATGGTAAAAGTGAATCAATTTACCCCTTTTACACATTTCCATTTGAAAAAGAATTGGATAAATACTCAATTAGGAGTTCACAATGTATTGCGGGGAATAGAAAGGTTCATGGAACAATTTACTCATTTTCCCCTTTGTATTGTGGATATGACGGAGTTGGGGAAATGAGGGCCCAAGGGAACAAGGGTCATGAGGGGCTTGGAATTCCAAAATACCCACAATGCATGCAAAATCCTTTAAATGAAAAAAATGTGGGTTTGTAGGGAATAAGGTGCCCAAATGAACATGGGTTGTAAATTCTTTGAATACCCAAAAAAATCTGCATTACAAAGAAACCAAGGAAGTGTGGTTGAATACGGCCTATGGATAACATAAGTCCCACGGGAACAAAGGGTCGCGGGGTATCCAAGTATCTTCATCTCCACAATACAAATAAATGCTTAGTAAAATTAAGACAAAGGCTTTATAGATCAATGAAAAGTGTAGAGAACAAGAAGATGCACGGAGCAGGATGCCCAGAAAGGAACAAGGGTCGTGAGCTCTCAAAACACCTAAAGTCTCCACAATACAAAGGATGCATCCGAAACTTGTTAGGGGGAATAAGTACATACGAGGAACAATGATTTGGATGGAACGGTTCCCAGGAACGTAATACACTAATACTTAACAAAGTGTGGCCAAATTAGGGATGTGGAGAATGAAGGCCTAAAGGAACATGTTCCATTTGTTCCTCCGAGATCTGAAATTTCCGTAATACAAAGGACCTTGACCGAAAACACTCAAAATAATTAAAAATGATTAACTGTTGAGATCATTTCATTCCTTAAGACTGCACAAGGGAAAGAGATTTTGAAAAAGAAGTCACTTGACCCAAAATTTCAAAAATTTGGATAATTGCATAATTTCGGGTAAGTGACAACAACTTCATACCCTGTAAAGGAAAAATCTTCATATATTGCAAACTTGAACATGAATTGATGTGAGGTTTTTTATGTTCTTAATCATTTCTAGGCGCCACGAGAACATAATTAACAACAACGACATGCATTTTCAAGATTTTTACTGAGTGAAAAAACATAGACTTTGTACCCTCCTTTTATAAATTTTTATTTCACGTTGTTCTGGTGAGCGGATTGACTTGAAAATTTGTGCGTGAGATTGTGAGACAAAATATATCCTAGTGGAGATGATTTCATCAAAATACGAGGTGTGGAAGACCACTTTCCAAAAATAGTAAGTCTTTACATGAGCACTTACTAAAAATAGTAAACTCTCATAGTGGGTAAAATTCTTTAAGCCAGTGTGCATAGGGAACAATCAAAGCATCAAACAAGTTAGTCGGCGGTGAAAAAAGTGAAAAGGCCATTTACTAAAATTAGTAAACTTCCATTTCATGTACATGAAAGGTATCAATTTCAGCCATGAAATACAAATTTTAGGCCCACAGAACCAGTCTCAGCTCTCTCATCAAAGTATTCAGATGTGGGGGACAATAATGTCACCCATATGGACCTAGAATATCTCAAGCACCGAATGCTTGGCGACGCACAAAGCCAATGGAATACAAAGTTTTCATGAATGGGCTATTTGCAGCATGTGGAAATCCAATGTCGGTATAGAATATTGAATTGGTGTTTGCATGCTCTCATCACCATGAGTCATCACCCATGCCATTCAAATAGACGATAACTTAAGCTTGATAGTTATCACTCCCAAATCCATCTCTCATTCAATATAGATCCCAACTTGGAACAATATGGCCCTCATTTCAAAATATGTTACAACAAAATAATGGACTAAAGCAGACCCCTACCTTTAGGGCATCACACTTGGTTCGTGGTCAAAACAAGTAATAAAACCTCCACAAGTACTAAAGTCTTTCCAGAGAAGTTAATTTCGGGAAGGTTATTCGAGATGTGATCATCCTTCTCATTCGGGTGACAAGAGAAGAAACCACAAAATAATTTCAAGATTGGATGGCTCTATTCATGTTCATGATCACTAAAGATAGGTAAAGAATTTATTAGGGATAAATCATCGGTGACAATTAAAATCATTTGTTTCTCATGGTATCGGTCTCAAAGAAGTTCACTATGACTTCATATTTGGTGTATGCTCTTGCGAGATTGAGACCATTCAAAGGGTTGAAAATTTCTCAAAATATATCTCTTTGAAGGATCCATCATTTGAAAGGTATCCTTAGTTGACCTTGAAGGAGAGAAATAAAATTTTTATGAGGGTGAATGATGTCTTCACCATGTTTTTCATCAGAACACTAGAAGGGAATCCTCACTCAAGGTTGTCATCACAAAAATTCTTTGATGAAACTTTACGGGTCATATTTCACTCAATTTTCCACTTTCTCCTACATTCAAGTATCTAGATTCGATCTTGCTCCACTAAGGTTACCACAGTATCTCAGTGACAAGATTTTCTTGTTCGAGATATACCAACAACTTTCCCATGTTCACTTTGTAAGCTAAATAACCAAAAGAAGAAGAACATATTATTTCCCATATCACTTGGAATCTTCACTTTTAAGAGTACCAATGATGTTGCACACCTGGAAGCTACCTTCACACCTATGATTTTGTATTCATACATCCCAAGGGCATAATTTCACATTCAAAGTGATCCGAAAATTTCTACCTTATTGAGTCATATCATGTTCCATAAATCAAAGATTATTGGGTGAATTGCATAGATGACTTTGATGTCAGGGAAAGAGACCACATGCGGATGACCATCGGGAAAATGAAAAGGTTCAAATTTGATTGGTACAAAGAAGGAATTCAAGATGATGGCATACAATTGTATGATCCTAAATATTAGGCAGTAAAGGCTTCACCCCTTCCTTAAGTAACATGGAAATTCTACAAATCGGGAGACATAAGTGGGCGGATGGAATTTTTATCGAGAAGATACAAAGAATGGTATAAAAAGAAGAAGGTTATCTCCATTGCATGGGGAATTTCCCAACTCTTGAGAGGTAGGCATCCCACCACTCTTCTTTGAATGTTGTGGAGAGGACTTTAGGCTTAATTCATCTGGAGGAGTTCAAAGCACAAAATAGTGGAATCGAAACCTCCCACTACAAGATATTGCATAAGAAGGTAAGATTGATAGAAGATCATGTAGTATAAATAGAGCTTGAGGAAATTGATCGATTCCATCATTCGGTTCCTCGAGTAGTCCTAGAGCTTCCCACATTCCCTGTCACTCCTTCCCATCTCACACAAGATGTACACTCTCCCCGAGTAAGAAGCAACAATATTGCTAGTTTTGAGTTTGAGACAGACAATGTGTTCATGTGAATGAAATAAATGATCATCAAGGGGGCTCATACGGTTTAGCAAAGTAATTACCCTTGATTTCTCGGTGATATCATCATTGGTCAAAGGGAATAAGAAGTTTTCTCAAGTAGCCTCTGGATTTTTTCGGTGGTGCTTATGGATAATCGAGACGTAGAGGTAGTCAAGCCACATGTAATCAATCCAATTGAAGAAATAAACCTTTCCAAATATAAAATGAGGATAATTTCCCTAGGCCCAACCACTCACGAGGGAGATGCACATATTTTCCAATATTCCTCATGAGGAATCAAGAGTATAAAGAAAATATAGATTAGTTGGAAGACCATGTGTGAACACTCTCCTCATATGTGTAACATTTCATGGAACCAAATGCTCCTTAGTCACTCCCAATTGAAGAAGTTACTCCCATCAATAGCTTCGATCATAATTCCATTCTAAAATCACAAGGTTTCACCAAACAGGGATGAGCCAATGACTAATGGGTGAGCATGATTGTTGAGAAAAGAAAATTATTTCTTCCAGAGATGATCTCATTATACAAGTACATGTGTGTCACGCCTATAGATTCGAATGACAAGGGAATGATTAGAAAAGGAAGAATAACATTAGGATCAGGTACATACACTGGTGATTGAAATGGGAGAGGCTCATTCTCAAGTGTCGGTAAGCAAGAAAGTGTCCAACTCTCCATATGAGGATTTTTCACGTGTTTGGGTGAGGAATATTGTTTGTCGATATGAAATTTTGAATCAAGATATCGATTAATTGGAATCAAATGAGGATATTTCCTCCAAAATGTAAGATGATGCCAATGATAAGATATAAAATCTTGGAGTTCCCACCATTGATGAGAACACCATAGTAGAGGAGTTATATAAGCCATTTGAGGAGTATGTTCAGAAAGAATTTGGGGAACCCTTTTCTTTCAAAGATATACATCGGAGTCTCTCACCGAGATCAAAGCCACAATTTCAAACATTTTAAAGAAACATCAGTCGTGGTTCACTAAGATCAATAACATCAATGATATCTCGGATGGTTGGCTCGATTCCCTGAGTTGTGTCCGCATTCCTTAAGTGGAGAAAGTTGTGCCCACGACACACCGTACTGATAAAGAGTTCAAGGAGTCGAGATATTTACACTTGAGCTTGGAAAATATGCATTAGATAGTGGATCGGGATCAACACAAGCAATGTCCTCATCGATTAGCTCTCTCTTTTTATCTTTCTTTCTCTCTTCTCCCCCTTCCACCTCTTCTTTAATATTCTATTTATTCATTATGGTTTGCACTTTTCATCTTTCCTATTCATTTAAATATGACTATATCTAATATTGTAATAAGTAACCCTTGATTTATAAAAGGGGACTTAATTTTATTCCTAGGAATATGAAGAGTCACATGTTGTGAGGGAAAAATGAAAAGTCATGTGGGGGTAGGTGAAGATTCTTTCTCAAGCCTATAAATTGTAATGACTTCCCCATTCTTAAGGGTTTTAATTTTGTGTGTTCAAGAGTAGATAACTACTGTGAAAAGCAAAAGAGAGCTAATTTCCTCTATTCTCCTTCTCACATGTTCTTCCATTCCTCTCAATGTATAAATTTTCCAAAATATCAATGAAGAAGAAAGGAGTTTCTTACTTTTCTTGATGAGGGAATTGATGAGACTTTGTGTTCACAATTTCATCTTGTCTTGGTGTTAGTAACAAGGTTGTTTTCTTTTGATTATGTGTGATGATGTATTCTGATTAATCCTTGCATGCATATGATTTTCTACCTGTGATATTAATCCTCCTTTCTAATTTCCCACTCCCTTTTCCCACCTACTCAGCAAATTCCTCCCTTGTAATAAATTTCAATCATTTACCATAGATTTAGTGGAGTGTTCCCTATCATATCCTCGGTCTCTAGGCCACCCAACAATTTCATTTTCATTGACACATAATAAATGGAGATGCACCATTCAAGAAGAGGGACATAGAGTCCCAGAGCATTGGCGGATACCTACCAATTTGTATAAATGACAAATTTTGTTGCCAACAGATGTATAGTATAATATTTTCAAGAAGTGTTCCATACTCTAAAAGTGTTGCAACCAAAATGGGAATTAGGGCATGAGATTCAACTAATTTCAGAATCTCCTCTACCTAACATCGATTTGTATAGGTAATCTCTATTAGACAATAATGAAGTGAAGAAAAAACTCCAAGGGCTGTTATAACAAGCAATAATCCACCCAAGTACCTCTCCACGTGGTTCATCCATTGTGATGGGATAAAAGGAAGAGTCTTGGAAAATGTGTATAGACTTTTGGGCCTTAAACAAGATCACCATCAAGAACTGATATCCACTTTCACAGATAGATTATCTCTAGGACTAGCTTCAACACACCAAGTATTTTACGAATTTAGATCTTAAATTTGAGTATCACTAAGTCTTGATGGAGGAGGATGTATGGAATACTACCATCAAAACCAAACAAGGTTTGGATGAGTAGTTAATACTTCCATTCATATTATTTAATGCACCCACAACATTTATGAGATTGATGATGTATTGCAACCATTAATGGATACATAATTCATTGTATATTTAGATGATACATTTTTTTTTCAAAGTGCCACATATGAAGAACATCTAACTCATTTCTAACAACTCTTGCAATTTCTAAAGGATAAACAATTGTGATACATGAAGAAATGTGAATTTTCTAAATAATCACTATTTTAAATTGGGCATGTGGTTAGAGGAGGTGAACTACGAGTGGATCCCACCAAGGTAAAATCCATCACCAATTGGCCCACACCAAGGAGTCCAATTGAGACTAGGAGTTCGTAGGAACAATTAGTAAACGAGGAAGTTCAAACCATGATTCTCTACTATTGTAACACCACTACATACAATTGATCCAAGGGTAAAAATTTGGTAGCGTAAGGAACATGATGAGTTTTTTGAGACTTTGAAGTTCAAGATTAACCATGATCCAATGCTTTCTCTTCCTATCTTGTAGTAGTCATTTGAAGTTAAGACTGACACTAGTGATTATGCTATGGGGAAAGTGTTGCTACATGGAGGTAAGCCAATGTGTCATCATTTTGAAACTTTAATTTTCTTAGTTTATGATAAGAAAATGTATATACTATTTTAGGTAATAAAGCAATGAAAACATTATTTTTGGAGAGAATTGTCAAGGGTTAGATGTTAGTTATGGGATATTCACTAATAAGTAAAATATGCATGAAATCAACAATAATTGAACAAAAAATTACATAAAGATATGAGAAACCCCATTATATATATGCTTCACAAGGTTATAAAAATTGTATGCATAAAAAGCACACCAAGCGTAAGCTATATGCTTATACGATATCACATACACCAACCGAACAACTTCAAAAATAACTAAATTATAAATCTACATATATCTATAGAGTCTTCAACACGGGCATATTCTTGCTAATATCCTCCTTCTAGATAATTATGTGAATGTACAATCGACAAACATATTATAATAAATATCCTTCTTGATCATTATCCCCATCGGTGAATCTTGTATTACCATGGGTTCCATGCTAATGTTGCACTTAAAAAGTTGATCCTACGTCTATGAATTACTCACATTTTTGGTCAACTATCCTAATATTGTTTTTCTACCTCAAAAATACCGACCTTGAGACATCAACCTCCAAGAAAATTTTGCAGCTAAATCCCTTCCAAAAGGGAAAATATTATTTAATACCCAACCACCAAAATCCTTAGATTTGGCTATATTCTTCCACTTGACTAGTGGAATCCCTTCTCTCTCGTATGTAATCAAAATTGTATGTACTATACTACGGAAAGAGGTTATGGAAACCCCAATGATGATTTAGATCTCTTTGCAAGGTGTTTAAAATCTAGAAAGCACGCGAGTATACAGTTAGATCCTAAAATTCCTTATCCAACCTTTGCATGCTTTGTTCTAACCCTGTTCCTCTCTTTTTCTTGCATTTTGGTCTTTAGTTACAATACCTTTGCCATGCACAGGGCAGCGGCGGTCCGTGACCACCACCCAGGATAGGGTGGCGGTCCTATGCACATTTTCCAGAAATTTCCAACGCTTTCATCAACATAAAAATCAAGTTGCACTTGTAATTCTCAACCACTCTTGCTTGCATTAAATTTTTAGTCGCATGGTAAATAGTAATTCCTCTTTTTTATAATAGAAGAGTTCAATTCAATCTTACCCTCTAGTAAATCAAAGTGCTATAAATACCAAGCTTGTTTACAAGAAAATGGCCCCTCTCCCTCTATGATTTATTATTCAATGTGTTTTGAAAGTTCTTCAATAAGTCTCAATAGGTTTAGATTTTGTAAAGTTCTCAACCTCTCAGTTCAAGGCTCCACAGATTCTGGTTTAGAGATCACTGGATCTCTCTAGTTTCATCTTGTTCCATTGTTGTTCTCCAAACAACTAGCTTAGCATAAAACAGTTCTAGTTCTAGATTAAGTTCATTTGAATCTTGATTCTACTTAGAGTTATAGGTTGTTGTTTCATCATAGGAAGTATAGGTCCTAGAGATTTCGGTGTGTTTGTGTTGTATCCCTGTAACAATCCTGCTAGGAATCGCATAGCCAAGCTTTGTTCTCTTGCACTATCCCTCTCCTACTTGCATTATGTTCGGCTTACATCTAAGCTGCCACTATTCAAACATCTTCTCCTGTTGCACTGTCACATTCCCACTTTTCTGGATTCACGAGAACACGTAGGAATGAAGAGATCACACTGAGGGGACAAGTCACAATACAACTAGATTTACTACTTGTTCTGTAAACTCTAGGTTTGAATTGTCAAAGTTGTAGTTACAATATATCAAATAGAATAGAAAATAATTTTATTTCAGTTAAGCTTGCTTTCAACATTACTAGGGAAGTTGTGGGGAATGATAGCTTCTGAGAAGCTATGATTTATTCCTCACTTATGAGGTAAGATTGAAGGTCTTTCAATTAAATTAGTTAGTTATTTATATTTAGGATCAATTCACAAATGCATAGGAAAATAGCTACATCTAGCTACCTTGCTTGTTTTAATCCCGTTATTAGATTAATTGTTCATTATCTGAATTTATTAGAATAGTCACTCTTTAAATTTCGTTCAAATTCACATCTTTGAAAATACAAAAAAGAATATAAGCATAGTGTAGATTTATTTTCATAATTAGTTTACTTCATTTCAGTTAAGTTTGGTTATCTCTTGCATGACAATTATGGGACCCAGAGAGCCCAGGGATTATGTATTCAAACCGGTAATACCTCAACCAAATCTCTTCACAACATTAACAGATATAGATCAAGGTCTTAGAATTCACGTCTTTTGAACAACAACAAACCCACAAGCAGTTAGTGAGAAATTGAGAGAATTAAATATTGAAGACAACAAAGCATATGAATTCTAGTCAAATCAACCCAACTATAGATTGCCTTGATAGGATATCCACATGACCATACAAGAACCCGAAAGAGAGCAAATATTTGGTTGTGATTCATTAGTTCCATAGCCAAATGTAGGAGACCTTCTCATTGACATAGACACGGAGCTTACGTATACAAGTTGCTAGAACACCCATAAGGTATTCTGAGAAGATCGCACAACTCCTGGTATTAAACATAGAAGTTAAAAATCTTATGACTATTGGATAGTCGAAAGAAGAGATTGATTCTTCACATGACCATAAAAGGTCCACAACAACCATGAACTCATGGTTGTGATCCCCAGTCCCACAACCCAACGGGCCTGCTTATCAGATTAAACATTGACACCAGTTTACGTACGCTGGTATTTAGATCCTCACCACTCCCGCCAGATATCATAACATAATTTTCCATATTGAACATAGAATCCAATCAAGCTAATATTTTCTGGGTTAGACCAGAAAACCGCCCATAGTTTCCCACAAATCCGCTACACCTCTCACTACCACTTTCATGACCTTGTCATCACCAATCAAGGTCATGTCGGCTTTAGTTGAGAAGGTTAGAGGAATAGAACTTGCTCAAGCAAATCAAACTTCACATTAGGAAAGCAAGAACTTCCAACCCTCCACATCATCCCATCCAGGTTGACCTCCTCATAGGAACATGCACGTTAGGCATGCCTCCTCAACATTTGTATAACTACCCATAACAAACACCAACTAGAACCATGTTTTCAAACGCTTCTCCAGTTGAAAGTATGATACCTCCCAATTTAGTACCAAACAACCCATATCAGAGCAATGCTCCTCCCTACTTAAACATTTATTCAAAATCACCATAGGGAGACATGTTGTTCTCTCCCGGGATGTTCACTCAACCATAAGGATTTCCTTATGTCCCTACAAATACATATACTATACCATATCAACAACCCATTCCACCTCCACCCCCTTAGCAAACACCATCGATGGTTGAAACCTATGCGGTAGGGACTTACTCAGAATATTTAAAAGAACCTCTAGATTTCACCGTACGAAGCGTCATGCTTCCAAGACCTCTTCCCAATTTTCCTAAATTCAAGGGGGAGGGAGATCCAAATGCACATATCAAGGCCTATGCCACAACCATTCGAGAATTTCTCCCTTGGGATGCGGTTGTTGCTAAGATATTCCCTAAGACCTTAGAGGGTATTTCCCTTGATTGGTATTATAGAATACCTAAAGCCTCGATACACTCATTCAAACAACTTGTGTTAGAATTTATCAAAGCTTTTGACATGAACAAATTGTTAAGAATAGGGATCAGGGAATTCTTACATATTAAACAAGAGCACAATGAATATGTTGCTCATTTTATTCAAAGATGGCGTACAATCCTCTACTCATCAGCAAGTGCTCCAAACATGGATCAGATGGAACTATGTGACTTATTCCTTCATTCTCTCAATAGAGAGATAAAGGAAGAAGTCCATAATTTCCCACTAAGGAATTATGATGAAGTCGAGAGTGCTCTCCGAATCAATCAAGTGGAAATAGATAGCATCGTAAGACATATGGAGCAAATGAGAAATTAATCACTCATAATCAAAACACTACGACTTATCCTAATGTCGAGAATACTAATCAAGGACCCAAGATCCTTAACAAAAACCGCGGGTTACATGCAGATGGAGTCACGAGACCAAGTTAAAACGGAAAACATCATAAACACTTCACCACCCATTACTAATCAATGAAATAATAACTTTCCTCCAACAATCAACGCAGTGGATTTTAATCCTCCATCACGACAACAACAACAACAACGAAAAATCCAAACACAAGGCCTAATCCGAAACCTAAGCTGGATATCGTAACCAAATCCAAAGGAAATGCCTCAAAATTTTAACTCTAACACCCAAAGTAACCTAATCGAATTTTGGACCACAACAGTTTTAAACCAACAACCTGAAACTATAATCCCAACTTGTATTGTGGTTTCCACAAGATTCAAGGCCATGATATTACGACTTTCCACGAATGCAATAAATTCATGAAAATTTTTCTAGAAGAGTAAAGACAACTCTTTGTAGATATGCTTTTAACAAATTCTGCATTACCCACGCCGAACACCTATATGGGAGCAGTTTCCGCTCAAAATACACCCTCAATATTTTTAACAATCCTCTCCCGAATCACTCTAACAATAACAAGTTAGATCCAAACAGGAAAAACAAGGGTGTTATGGCAGGAAGTAATGATCATGAAGCCTCAACTTCATCAAATCCACCAGTCGCACCCCAATTAGGAACTCAACCACAAACCAAGATAGTTGGTCTGGTAGAGTTAGACACCAAGCTACACATAGAAACCATAACAAGAATGCGAGATTATTCTTCTCAACCAGTTCCAACCTACCCATCAGTACCAGACAATGTTCAACAAACACTAGCAAAACCTATAGGCACTTACAATCTAATTAATGACCTAACAAAGACCTTCTCTCACATTTCCTTCTTGGATTTGTTGAAAAACTCTCCCACTCACAGGGCTGCTCTCTTAGAAGTGTTGGGTCTTGGTCATCTGATTAACATCACTCCTCCTGAAACACAAGTAAACCATGTAGACTTTAACATCTACCCTCCAGGGTAGCCAAATAGGGATATTGATTTTATATTTGATATAAGCAAAATGCCAATAGACATTGAAATTACACATAGAGGTGACCCACCTTGCATTTACTAGGTATGGGTTTATAATAATTATGTTAAGCACACAATGATTGATGATGGGGTAGTAGTTAACATAGTCCCCTTCACTTTTCTTCAAAAGCTAGGATATGGAGAAACAAATTGTTCCTCAACACGAAATACGCTAAGGGGTTATGATAGCCTCAAGGCCACTTCAATTAGGACTATAGTGTTACCAGTCACCTTAGGACCCAAGACAGTCCTCACCAAATTTTATATTATAGATCAAGAAACCAAATATAATATGATTCTCTCACGACCATGGATACATCACATGAAGGCAATCCCTTCCACGTTATTCCAAGAAATAAGATTTTTACACCTAGGAAAAATCTTTGTGGCATAGGGTGACCCAAAACCTTTTGACATACACTTAGCAAATTTAAAAAGAGACTAGGCATCCACTCGAGTTTGATGTCCCAACAAATCAACTTAACAAACCATTCAATTCAAAACCAAAAGTAAAGTTGGCACCTACAATAGAATTAGAAGTCACGAATCTAGTCGAAGGCATTCTGGCACTCAAAAATGAGGCTAACGTCATAGAGCAGATCATTAGGAACACTGAAAAAATTGTCGAGTTACTAGAGAAATATCTACATATTCTCCTACCATTTGATTCCATGGGTATAGGATGTACCCTTGGAATTGGCTCCCTTCTAGCAAACAAAGTTTTTATGGTAGAAGTAACCGAGGCAAAAGAAGCAAACACAAAGAATGTTCCAACATCCATTTTTCTGAGAAAATATTGGACTCTCCACTTCGATGGAGCTAGATGTCATTTCGGTGTTGGGGCAGGTGTGATCTTTACTTCTCCCGAGGGAAAGATCCTACCTTTTTCCTTTAAGTTAAACTTTGAATGTAAAAATTATGAGGCTGAATACAAATCCCTCCTCCTTGGCCTCACCATAGCCAAAAGGATGGGCATTGATAACATTAGAGTGCTAGGAGAATCGTAATTACTTACAAACCAGGTATCTAAGGTATATGAAACTAGAGCTGAACACTTACAAGTCTATAAAATAGTGGTATTAGATCTAACCAAGGGATTCGACTTCATATCAATCGAAGCAATCCCATGAGAACAGAACCTTCTTGCAGATTCAATAACAACCTCAGCTTCCTGTTTCACTCCAAACAGTGAGTTGGAAAATACAAATTTCATGGTATCACTTCGTATTGAACCATTGGTGCATAAAATACCAATAACCCCGATCTTGACACATATAGAAGCTAAGAATTAGTTTACCATCCTAGATCACTTTAGCAATGATAAGGTCACTCTCGGATATCTAAATGCCTATATAGAACTACATCTTGCTCATCACATAGTATATTTCTCCCTAATCCCATATTCCTCTTCCTATTTTGGAAATCCCATGATAGAATCTCCCTGCAAAAGAATCTCAAAATCTATGAGGTAGAGAATGGAGAAAGTTTGGAACTACCTCGGCCCGCCTGAATTTGAAGAAGGCAACGCTTCCTTAATCGAAGGAACAATTGACATAAATATTGGAATGGAGGAAGAACTGAATATTTTGAAGTTGGGATCCTCATTAACTCTAGAGGAGATAGAAATACATACCCAGATCCTCAAGGAACATCAAAAGGATTTCACATTTAATTACAAAGAAATGACGGAATTACACCACATATCACGGTACACAATCTTGTCACCAAACCAGATGCAAAGCCAATTAAGAAAAATTTGAGACCAATGAAACCAAAAGTGGCTCTCATGGTGAAAGAAGAAGTAATGAAACTTCTCTAGGTGGGATTCATCAAACCAATCGACTATTCACAATGGGTATCTAATATTGTCCTGTTATCAGCTAATTTTGACTTTGCAAAATTATTAAAAAAATAATAAAAATGAAAATTTTGAAATTTTGAAAAGTGTTACTTTGCGTGGTTCATTTCCCTCGTTGCGATTGTCTCATTTTTGTGATCATTTCGGTCTTCGTTTCGTCCTTTTCGGGTGAGAACTCTTCCACTTGAGCTTTAAAATACATTAAAATTAATTAATTAATATTTAATTAATTAATTGCTCCTTGTTTGATTAAATTAATTTTTAAATCACTTGAGAAGTATTTAATTAAATAAATATAAATTAAAAGTTCATTCGACAAGTTTTTATTCCGGGGAAGTAAGCTTACGCTTTAAGCGCCGAGAAGCCAATTTGGCTTCCCGAACCCGATTTCCCTTTCCGGGAATCTTCTTCAAATTTCCCGCACGTGGGATTTTCTCCACCAATTGCCAAATCATGGATTGGCTAACGGGCAGAAATTCCCCAATTTCCCACATGGGGAAATTGAACGGGGATTGCCAACCCACTTTGCCATTCCCGTTGGCAATTGTCCATTGCTTTCCCCATTTCCCCCTGGCATTTAAGCCACTACCTAGGAAGAGAGGAAGTTAGATTAATTCCATAACTTCCTCTGTCAAACTCATTGGAAAAAGTTGTGCGAAGCTTTACTTCTTATTTCCTCTGGAGAACATAATATTTTGTCATATCCACAATATGACACATGCATCAAGGAAATAATAGTTCACACGATCAAAAGAAAAGACCACGCCTTGAGGCCAAGAAGAATAGTTTTAATCCCACACCCAAGCATAAGAAGATTTCCATGCATTCACAACCCAAGTAGATGGAGACAACAAAAGGAAAAAGAAAAATTGCTTTTCACACATTGGAAAGAAAGCGCCCAACTAAAGGAAAAAGGATAGAAAATTCATTTGAATGACACAAAGAAAAGACAGACATTCCACACATTCTTCAAAGTCTATCACACACACATGACTAAATAGAATAGAAAATTTCCCATGCCTAGGAAGAATAGAAATAGTCTAAAGGAAATACATGCTTCCAGCAAGAGGGATTCCATACACAACAAAGCCAAAAGAGCAGACCCACGTGCTAGAGAAAGGAAACCACATTTGCAGAGAAGGATCTCTCAATCAACAAAAAATAAATTCCCACGCATTTCCAAGAATTTTTCCAAGCGGCTGATGGAGACGCACCCAGAAATGACAATTTTCTTTTCACGCATGCAAAAGAATAGTTTCTCACGTATGCTGAAGGAAAGAACATGAATTGTTTTTAAAGAAAAGAAATACAGCCCAAAAGCTACGCATTGGGCAAAGGAGGCACCTAGCAAATAGAAACGGTTTCAATAAAACAAAAATAAAAATCCCTTTCCATGCATGGTTTAAAGTTTATGCATTTTTGCTTTCCAGTCAAAGAAGACCACCACGTAGAGAGGACAGCAGCCACGTGCCCATCCACAGAGCTCCTATGCATGCAGAAGGTAAAAAGAGGAAAAAAATTTAAAAACAAAAGATTAAAAATATATCTATGCAACCAAAGAAGACAAGATAATTGTCCATGCATTCACATGATCCAAAAGAGCAAAGCCACGCATGCACATGAGGAAAAAAATAGAAAAAATAGAAAAATCACATAAAGTCTATTACTTGGTTCTTAAAGGTAATAAATCAATTTGGATCAAGATATCTATTGCATCAAGCTCCAATGTCCTACCAATCATGGTGAAGGAAGCTAGAAAATCAAAATCATGCTATTATTTTCACTCGTGGTGAAAGTCTTCAAACAATCGATATGAATCGGGATGACTATCTTGAAGAAGCTTTCAAGATGAGAAATTTGTTGGAGAAATTTCTTCAAGACCATGGGGTATTGTCACCAACAATTCTTAGTCTTATAGAGTACATCTTTCTTGGCAAAGATCTCATCACTTGTTTGGCTTATGTCAAATCAAGAGACTAGTTTTGTTACCATTGGACATCGGCTGCTGGCGAATCCACTTAAGGTGCGTTTTCACTATGGCCATCCTGATGTATTTGATCATTTATTTCACCTCACAAGAGGTGGGGTAAGCAAAGCATCAAAAGTGATCAATTTGAGTGAGGATATTTTTGCTGGTTTTAATTCTACTTTACGTCAAGGAAATGTAACTCATCATGAATATATTCAAGTTGGTAAGGGTCGTGATGTAGGACTAAATCAAATTTCTCTATTTGAGGCAAATATCACTAATGGAAATGGGGAACAGACTCTTAGCCATGATATATATCACCTTGGCCATAGTTTGGACTTTTTTCTGAATGATGTCCTACTACTTTACAACTTGGATTTTAATGGCCTTGCCTATGGTAATGGAGATTGGCTTAGAACGAGGATTCCATAGCCTTGAGTGATTTTGTCATGATGCAACTACAACCGGCTCTTATTTTCTTTACTTTCTCTCTTGGGACAAAGACCCATTACTATGGCGAGACCCTCCTTCATGGTGGTATCAAATATAGAGCTACCGGGCATGGGTTTGTTATTTTCCATGCGAAGTTAGCCGATAACTATCGATTCTACTCACACATGTCACTTTTTAAAATCAATAGAGTTTATAGTGCTCCTCGTTGTGTATAATTTGTTTGGTAAGACATACAGAACATTGTTTCTTATCTCTTGATCACCTTCTCCATGTGGTTTATGGTTGGAACATGGCTCTTCGCTCCTTTCCTATTCAATCCTTTAGGGTTTGAATGACAGAAAATTGTAGATGAACTTTCCAAAATGGGACTTGGAAGATATACATTAGAAAGTGACATCGAAAAGACCAAAAGCTGGATTTCGACAAACCAAGGTGGCGTAACGACTATAGTCTCACGACAAATGAATAATTCACCATGGAAAGGTACTTGAAGCATGTGGAGAATTGTGTGTAGTTATGAATGTGAATACGAATGAAGAATTTTTTTCACACCAAGATATTGCTCGAGACAAAGGGGTGGATGAGTTGCTCAAATTTCAAGCTCGACACTCTTTTCATTTGGAGGATTGAGCATGGTCAATGAGTTCATTCCCATACGATTGGTATAGGAAGACTCTTTGCCCAATGGATAAGGCACTAATCCTAGGTGTCTTGATCTAGGTGGTGCATTGCTGACTAGGATGTCTATGTGTGCGTCCAAGTCATTTAAGTGGGGTCCACATGTACCCATTTCTTTTATTTATGTATTTTTCCTTAAATGACTTTTTAACTTAAGTGGTTTCTATTTTTAGTCACTTTTTAAAAAGTTGGTTGAAAAATTCAAGGTCACTTAAGTGCCTTATTTAATGATCATGTAAAACCCTAACTACTTTGTAACCAACTTTTGGGTTATAAAAGGAAGTGAGGGGCTCATTTGTAAGGGTGAATTTGAGAGAGGAGAAGAAAATACTTTTGTGCAAGCTTTGTTTTAGGAAGAAACTTTGTGTTCTTTTGTGAAAAACATTTTGGAGTTAATGAAATATGAACTTTGTGTCTCATTCATTGTCTCTTGTAACATTTGATGTTCTTATGTTCATTAGATGTTAGGTGTTTGAATCTTGCATGCAAATATTATCTTTGATCTTATTGTCAACATTATTAATCAGTTGTTCTAGTTCATAGTGATCAAGCTCTGATTATCTACTTGCTCATATGTGTCCCCTTTACACATTCTTGTTTGGCTAACTCAAACTTTGTTTTATTTGCGTTAGTTATTCATCTTTCATCTTCATGCAATATTAGGTTATGCTTTTACCTAACTCTTGTATGTTCTTTCAGTTCATTCCATTTCACTCCTTTCCTTCATTCCATTCCATCTCCCTCATTCACTTTCCTTTCCATTGATGTTCCAAACTCCCCCCACATACAATTTTGAATGTATAGATGTAAATACAGTTTTGGTTTTCAATAAAGGCAGCCTCACCTTCATTGAGGAGGGACTTTGTTCCCACATTGTTGCATGTCATTTACATGCATGCAAATCCATATGCTAATAGTTTTTAGTGACTCACTGGGGATTCAGGAATCATTAACTAGTGCTTGGTTAAATCTTTATGACTATCCCCTCTACACAAGCTCTAGTTCTTCAACCGAACCTTGTGCTCGATGAATATTTCAAGGAGACATTGCTGCCAACCTTCGAACAGTAGCTTGGGAAAACCATGAAAGCTTGCAGCAATTTGTGGCTATTGATAGAGCCATTGACAGAGAAATCTACATCAAAGACCTTAGAAGAAGAGCACCCGCACTTGTGGCCAGAAGACCTCCTGGACACATGTTGATCATTGTTCACCAACGCGGTCCTCTTCCACCAAGGTAATAAGTTGTATGACTATTACAGGTAACCCACCTATCTTGCAACCAAATCTTGTTTTTGCAGATACTCAAGAAGACATATCATCAGATTTGAGGCAAGCTATTTGGGAAAAGTGCACGAGTAACCATCATTTTCATCTCACCGCATCAGTACTAGATAATGAAGAAGAGAAAGCCATGAGAGTTTCTAGAGTTATTCAGGCACAAATAGCTCAAGAAAGAGAGTGAAGAGAAAAGGCTAGAGCTGGTCGAAACACGCTAGTGATCCCTTCACAATAAATATTTCAAACTGGAAGGAAAGAGGTTTACGCGAGGAGAAAAAGCTAAAGGTCAATCTGACCCCACTTTTGAATTTCAAGGAAAATTTGGTTTCAAGTTATCTCCTCCAAAGAAGAACACACCTCGTAGATTTGCAAGCCTTGCATCAAGTCCTGAAAGAGCAAGCAAGGAAGGAATCACTACCAGTCAAGAACTTGTCTTTGCTCACATTGTTTTACCTTCGCATACCACCTTTTGTCAAATGGCAGCCAATATACCATGGGGAAATGCCATAGGCCCATTAGCCTTACCTGCTCAACATGAAATCCCACGAGGAACAAGAAAGATTCTTCCCAAGTTTGACGGAGATGGAAAGACGTCACTAGATGACCATATTTATACCTTTTTTGTTGCATGTGTTGTTTTGTCGGTGGAATACGAAGATGTTGTTATTCGTCTCTTCATTGAAACATTGCATGATGTTGCTATAGATTGGTTTCATCATTTGTCCAATGGATGCATCACAAATTGGAATGATATGAAAACTAAGTTTAAAAATCGAGTTGAAGATGGCAGAAGATGAACATGCTTTTCATGCCCAACTATCTCGGGTGAAGAAAGAGTCAACAGAACCCATGAGGAATTTCGTGGTAAAATTCAAGAAAATGGTGAATAAAGTTCCCGCCATGAGGATTCGCCCAAACCTTGATGGAAAAAATGTTTCTTTATTAATGCACAACAACTAGAAGTGTGCTATCGGTGAGAAGGGCTAGGGTGGCTACTTTGGAACTTGCTCAATCTTTGGCCATAGAAATTGAAGATACTTAATCATGGTAGGAAAATTCACGAAAAATTATCTCAAAGGAAAGAGTCAAGAAAATTCCAACGCTTGAAACTATACTCACTAAATTGGCTAATGATGTGTTGGCTTTGAAAAAGCAAGTTGCTCAAAGTAGTAAACATGCTCCTCATAAAGACATCCCAGAAAAGGATACATTCCCAACAAATCCAGGATTGCGGGCGCTCAACAAGGCTTGCTATTGAAGCAGCTCCCCACAACTAATTCCAAATGCGTCATTGAAGAAAGCGATGATGAGATTGAAGTCGTCGAGGTTGATGATGAAGAGCCGGATTCGAGACATCGAACCTAAAGTTGAAGATCCTGAGGGGGAAAGTAATAATCATTTCTTTGAGTACTGTTCTGATGAGGAAGATGAATATGAAGAAATTATAGAAGATATGAATAGTCAATCTTTTGTTGTTTTCACACGCTCTCAGAAAAAGGAGCAGGATACCACTAAGGCGGGAGATAAAGAGGTTTCCAAGGAAACTCCCAAAGAATCCAAGACAAATGAGGCTCCTAAAGAGTCCAAGATGACTGAGGTTTCAAAGGTCAAGACTATCTTAAAGAAAGGAGGGCCTTTGTTAGATCAATCGGTTGGTAAACCAACTATGAAGAAAGCTCCTTCTTCCACATCAGTGTCAACCAAGCCCGAGGCCAAGGTCAAAAGTGTGCCATCATCAAGTTTGAAAGAACTTATATCTGAGACTTCAAGTGTGATTACTTTTCCTAAATTTGATATCATTGATCATATCAATAAAACAAAAATTTCCATGTCACAGGAAGAGTACTTGAAATCCAACAAGGATCGGCTTGAGAAATTGGTCCGATTCATCAAAGGTGACTCTACTGTTCATTCCTCCAAAGGAATTATGAAAAATCCTAAAGATGAGAAAACCCAAAATATTGTGGTGGCCACTACACCTTCAAATGAAAAGATTGAACCTTTCTTTGTGTCTTTGTTAGAGTAGGTATTTACCTTAGCTCATGTTCACCTAGGTACTTTATTTACCTTTATTATATTTATCCTCACCCACTTATGTGTGTGGATATTTATTTTTCTTATTTAGCTATTAGGAGATATTATCTAGTTGTTAGGTATAGTTCTTTCCTTGATCTATGGTATTGACTAGATCCTTGATGTCTAGTTCTCTCATAAATCTATAGACTTGACTAGTTCTTTGATGACTAGTTCTTTCCATGATTTATGGCTTGATCTACGACCTTGACTGGTTCTTAGATTGTTATTCCTTTCCTATATAAGCAAGGCCCATTCTCATTGTATTTCATTGAGTTCCATAATAATATATGATATTGTTGCTCATTTGTTTGCAAAGGTTTTATGTAAAGCTATTCTGGTGAATTGCTTTCATCTTATTGATCATGGTGTTTGATTAGCATC
This sequence comes from Taxus wallichiana var. yunnanensis, assembly GCA_018340775.1. NCBI lineage: Eukaryota > Viridiplantae > Streptophyta > Pinopsida > Cupressales > Taxaceae > Taxus > Taxus wallichiana. The sequence continues at coordinate 939,851,811 of CM031235.1, read as the reverse complement.
TATTTTCTTGGCTTGGTACGATCTAGTTATCATTCCTTTCATAGTATTAGAGCTACACGACTTGCTGTCACACCAAAAGCTCGAACTAATGGTGGAGAGGGATCTCATCGTGTTAATTAGTTGTTACGCCAATACCCTCCCGCACGATGGAGCCAGGTATACACCCAATCAAGCCCAACAACATTATAAGGAAGTGACACTGGGAATTTTCCCGGAGGTCACTCATCCCGTAACTACTCTCGAGGGTGGCACGCTTAATCGGATGGTATCGAGCTACACGACTTGTAGTCACACCAAAAGCTTGAATTGAATGTCAAGCATTTTGCTACGCCAATACCCTCAAACACGATGGAGTCGGGTATACACCCAATCAAGACCAACAAAGGCATTAGGAGAAAGTGACACCAAGAATTTCTTGGGAGGTCACCCATCCTGAACTACTACGATAGAATCTCCTTTCATGGTATCGGAGCAGGAGTTTGCTATTGACATCCGTCTGTAAGTTTTATTTTGTAAATAAAATCTTTATATATTCATATATTTGGGATTGGGTCATATTTTGTTGTTGCGTGCATTTTTATTCAAAATAGAGGCTTCCATTAGATTCGAAAGGCGTGAAAACCCTAAGATAGATAAACTTGGCCATTTCTAGAGGCGAAATCCTTAGCCCTTGCTCATATGGTATGGTCATATGAGGGCTTAAAGCTTGTGATTCCTACTTGTAGGTGCTTAAATTCATCCCCCTTTAATTTTATGTGTGGTGAAGGCAACAACAATTTATTTTGTTTCAAAGTGGCAACTAAAATAAATAACAGAGCAAAATATTAAAAAGCTTGTATCTTTTGATCGGTAACTCATTTTTGAGTGCCGTTTTTTTTACAAAAGTGCTTTTTTAGTGCTCTTTCCATTGGAGTTATTTTTTTGTGACTTGCACTATAATTATAAAGTGCCAAATATGGAGTGTTGTAATCAATTGTGGATGTAATTTTGGTGAGACCGATGTCCTAAATTTTTGGGAGTTACAAGTTTGTATCTATCATGGATTTTGAGAATGATATATGCTTTTCTCTGAAGTATGTGGACTTCAAGAGGATATTGTAAAATTTTTGGAAGGATCGCTTAAGAAGTTAAATTCTCTTTACAATCACTTATTCACGATAAGGATACAATAATACACTCCTGCGAGAACAAAATTTCTAGCCTACAAAGATCACCATCATATTGTGGACAACCATATCCATGCTCCTAGTTCACTTGCAGTTGTTGCTCTTGTACCCACTGACATTGATTTGCCATTCTTTGAGCCTGAACCTACTTTTGATGCTTCTAAACCTGTGAGGCTTGTTACTACATGCTCTTCCACATCTGTGCCTATTATGTACCACATGTTGTGTATCCTATACTCGCTCACTTGCATGGATTTTTTGGGAAGCATACCACCGCATTCAATTGTCGCATGCTCGCTCTATGGGTCTCACTAGTGGAGTCATTGGCAGACATTCATAGGGTATTATTTCCTCTATTCCACATGTGAAGTGGAATTCTCATCATGACATTGGTTTTTGAGCAGATACTTCATTGGGATCACACATTGACATAGCTCCTTTTTTGTTCGTTTGACTCTTTCTGAGGATCCTAAGCAACACATGAGTTCTACATCTTCACTCAGGCTTGAGAAACCTGAGATTTCAGTTTTCAGACATGATCAACTTGACACACATTCTGATGTTCTTTTGCATGCACCCATTGTGCATTTTGCACCAATTCATATGCAGGAATCTTCTTCATCCATTTGTTTTGATTTGGGGTGGATATCTGATCACTCGTGGAGTGACATAGGCATTCGTTGAGAGGACTCTATAGGTGTGGCTCCTCCACCATTCAACCTCTTGCTCCACTTTCTATACCTTTTGCATTGTGATGCTTCTTGTTTTGAGCATTTTTCTTTAGCAGGTGTAGTGTATCTCTCTTGTTTGTTGAGAGATTTTGTATCTGTATTTTTGACACTTTTGGCATGTTCGATGTATCTCTTGTGGGGGATCTATTCTAGTGAAGTCTAGTGTTATTTTGTCAGTGTTCGAGTAGTTGATTTTGGGCAACTCATACAAATTTGTAGCGTCACTCCACCCATTCAGCAGTATGGGAGGGTGTGGTGTTGATCCTACTTCTTTGGGTTTCGTGTCCTTGCCTTGTTACCTTGGCTTTTCTTGGATCGTGACACTGGAGTTTGTGTCCTTACCTTATTGTTTTGGTTATTGTTCTTGGATTATGGCACACCTATTTGCAGTAGTTGATCAAATTATGTTTGGTGTTTTTTTGCACTTTTGACATCACTTCAGTTGACAGTCTCCTTGTATGGAGCTATTCTGGTGAAACCCAGTGTTAGTTGTTTTGAGTTTTGTGATCGAGCAATGGATTCAGACCACAGTGCACACCAAAATTCTTCAAAGATTGTATGAGTTTTTAAGTGAGCTTCTTGGGATGCCTTGGAGCGGGTTGTTACTCTCTTTTACTTTGTTGTTATTCTTGGTTTTGGGTACCTTGCGGTGTCCCTTTTTTCCCTTGTAATGTGGGCTTATTGTACATGAGTACCTCATTAGGCCTAGTTGTGATCGGGGATCATTTTTGAAAGTTCCCTAAACATCCCTAAATGGTGTCAATGTAGAAGATCATCTCGAGAGCTTTCCAACAACTGTGAGAACATGACAAATGAACATCAGGAGCTCTAAATATGTTTAGGCAAAGTTTAGACAGCGGGAAAGTCAACTCTGGTCAATTGGTCAATATTGGACCGAATCGCACTATGACACGTGGCTTGCCATTGCTCGTCAAATTCACTCGATTTTCCTATCGGGAGATGACAAGTGGACTACATGATGACCGAGTTAATTATTTTCGATACCCCATGGTATGGGTTGAATTTTATTTACTTGGTAAGTCCACTTACACACCATTCCAAATGCCACGTATATATATATATATATATATATATATATATATATATATTAATGTTCAAACATTAGTATAAACCGCCACATGCTAAGTGCATTTGTGAAGGAGGGAAGCGGTGGTGGGGGCATGCAAAGGACCACGTGGAAGGAGGATGAAGTGGTTGTTGGGGGCTTAAAGCCATGCGTGGTATTATCCACGTGAAGAATGGAGGGGATAAGGGTTATTAAACCTTACCCAAATATATGCCGCTCCATTTGGGATTATATCCCATTAAAAACATTCAAAACCGCTCACCCTCTCCTTAGCCGCTAAAATGGATATTTATCCCATTTAAAATGCTAAGCGCCCACTTTGGAATATTTTATCCCTTATCAAAATACTACGGGCTAAAGGTTTAAAAATAGCCTAAGGGATAATATGTAAGTGCATATTTTTTGGGCCCTAAAATTGTATAAATAGGGACCCCATTTGCATTATGAGACACCCCCAAGCTTATTATTTGTTAAGCTTATTGTGGGGATAAACACACAACCTAAGCTTATTATTTGTTAAGCTTATTGTGGAGACGTGTCAACAAATATTGTTTATTGGCCTATTATTTTAGGCAATAGTAGACGAAATATTTGTGATTGGGAGTAAATTATAAACTACCCAATAGGCCCATTGAGCCACACCAATTACTTGCAAATCCTAGATTGTCGACCGGAGTGCTAGCATCGCATTGATAGTGTCAAGAAGGCCGATCGAAGCCAAAGGAGATTGTGCATCAGGAAGGTGAAAAACAATTTGACTGATCATCAGAAGTTTTCAAGAACTAGTGTACTGATAGGCAAGTAAAATTCCATTAGGTTTTCTTGTGAAAGTACTATTGTAACTTACAAGTTTTGACTAGTGGAACGGTTTGACCACGAACCCAGAGACGTAGGCAATTGCTCGAACTCCGTAATCAATCTTTGTGCAATTGTCTTATTGTCTTGCATTAATTTTTAAATTGATTACTTAAAAGGAGAAAATTATTGGCAAATAATTAAAGCCTATAAGGGTCCGAGATCAGGTAGTAATAATCTGATTATTTTCAAATCATGTTTGGTATCAAAGCTGGTTGTTGGCCTTCAAACTTTCTAATCTTCAAGCATGTTTGGTATCAGAGCTAGTTTAGCTCCTTACTTGTTTTTCAGTAAATCTGATTAACAGAGTGATTGCTTCAAGATTGGTGCAGTTGGTTCAGTTTGTGTGAACAGGGTACACGTGCACTATGGGCAAGATGTCTAAACAGGTGAAGCTCGATGAAATTGAAGCATATAATCACCAGATCCAGGAAGAGAATTCTCTCCTGCGATCAATGTATTCCTCCTTGGAAGAGGAGAATGCTCATTTGAAATTAGAACTGCAAACCAAGGATGAGCTCTTGGCAAGGTTGCAGTGTGGTGATTAGAGGAAGGAAATATCTTCAACTTCAGATGCAGTGACCATGGAAGATGATTGCACTGTAACTTATTCACCACTGGAATCTTCTTCTTCCTCCCATTCGGTTTCGGATTCAGGTAATAAATTCTTTGGTTTGTTTGAAAAGCATACTAGAGGAATTGGATCCAAGTTACTAGATAAAATGGGATTTGATGGAAGAGGCCTTGGTAAAAATGGCCAAGGTATTGCTAACCCAATACAAGTTGAGGATCGTCCTCATTTTACAGGTTTGGGTTATCCTAGTGTGGGAATGGAAATTGGAGAATGCTCCAAGAACACTGACGAGAGACAAGCTTCCAAAAGCAAAGTGAATACCCCACTAGTCCTGCAAGAAGATTTTGAGCAGGAAAGTTGTGCTTCGTCGTCACAGGAAAGATGTGGTAAGAGAAATCAGTGAAGAGGTAATGAGATTCCACCTCTAGTTTCTTACCATAATCATAAGCACAGTAAAACTTCTGATCCACTTTTTCTAGCTTAAGAAGTATGGTTATGATTTTCAAAAGATGTGGAATTATTTTCCATGTACTTTTTGTGGATTGCATAATCATTCAGTGGCCAGATGTTGGAAGAGAAGGAAACTAATGAAGAAGTTGATGTCGTTCATCAAGAACAAGGCAAATCAAAAGACCAATCTCGTCATGCAGAGTCAAGAAATGGTAGAAAGAGTTCCTCATCCCAGAAGAAGGAGATTAAGAGGAATTTTTATGCTCACCTAGAGGAATGGGCATCGGGTGGAAAATTGCTGGAAACTACATCCATCTCGCCATCAGAGTAATGGCAAGCCAAATATGGAATGGAGGCCTATTATAAAGGCAAAGGTAGTTTCTACTCAACCATCAGTTGACAAGTCAACCCAGGACCAAGTAATACCGAAAGTGAAATTCCTTTTAAATGGGTAAGTCAACAGTTTTTCAATTATATATTGCATAATTCAGATTGATGAATCGTATGCAGTATTAAGTTTGGAGATCAATTTTTGAGAAAGTGTTGAGAGAAAGGTTTACCATACTCAATGGATTTTCTTACTTAGAAAATTTGATTAATGCTCCAAACATATCTCCTAATCATCTTGTGAGTACCTATTACAGCTTGGATACAGGAATTAACTCATATAAAGCTTGGAGATTGATTTGTAATTTGTGCAGACAATAGAGTTCTCAAAAGATCATCTCGGAACTTCATTCTGTGTAGAGGCATTATGACCGTGTAATAGAATGGTAGTTGAATCATCATTGGCATTAACGTCGGGTCGAAACTTCATTTTGTGTAGAGGCATTGTGACCGTGTACAGCAGAGTGGTACCTGATATTGTATGTCAACAAGTAGAGCTCTCAAAGGATTAGCTTGGAACGTCATTTGGTGTCAAGGCATTACGACCACACATATGAATGGTAGCTGATCAACAGATTTAACATCATGCATCGGAGGCGTTGAGGTCTGTAATAGACTTAGCATCATGCATTGGAGGCTTGAGGTCTTGAAAGAGGCTTAACATCATGCATCGGAGGTGTTGAGGTCTATAGAGACTTAGCATCATGCATCGGAGGCTTGAGGTCTTGAAAGAGGCTTAGCATCATGCATTGGAGGTGTTGAGGTCTGTAAAGGGACAAGGCATTGTCCATCATTGACATCGGATCAATCAAAGCTCTACGTAACATGGAGTTCCTTCAAACCAGTTTGGATTTACATGGAATCAACTCGAGAGCTAGGAGTTGTGTTATAGAGTAAAAGAAGATCCTTGTTATCAGATATCAAGAAGCTTAGCACCGCATAGAAGGAGTGTTGAGGTTTCATTCAAAAACTTAGCACCATAAAGTGGAGGCGTGGAGGTCTTCTTCGGATATCAGAGTGGCGCAGCGGAAGTGTTGTGGGCCCATAACCCACAGGTCCTATGATTAGAGCAGAGTTTTTGAAGTGAGAAGGTTGGAGGAGAAGACCCAAGGGTCTACTACAGCAGCACTTCCAAGGTGGCAGCAGAGTTTTCAGATTCAGGATAATATGGAAGCTTTTTGGGACAAAAAGCCTTTCTCAATGGGGAGGTGTGATCAGGGGATCATTTTTGAAAGTTCCCTAAACATCCTTAAATGGTTTCAATGTAAAATATCATCTCGAGAGACTTCCAACGACTGTGAGAATGCGACAAATGGACATCGGGAGCTCTAGATATGTTCGGTCAAAGTTTAGACAAAGTGGGAAAGTCAACTCTGGTCAATTGGTCAATATTGGACCGAATCGCACTGTGACACGTGGCTTGCCATCGCTCATCGAATTCACTCGATTTTCCTATCGGGAGACGACAAGTGGACTACATGATGACCGAGTTAATTAATTTCGATACCCCATGGTATGGGTCAAATTTTATTTACTTGGTAAGTCCACTTACACACCATTCCAAATGCCACGTATATATATATATATATAAATGTTCAAACATTAGTATAAACCGCCACATGCTAAGTGCATTTGTGAAGGAGGGAAGCGGTGGTGGGGGCATGCAAAGGACCATGTGGAAGGAGGATGAAGCGGTTGTTGGGGGCTTAAAGCCATGCATGGTATTATCCACGTGAAGAATGGAGGGGATAAGGGTTATTAAACCTTACCCAAATATATGCCACTCCATTTGGGATTATATCCCATTAAAAACATTCAAAACCGCTCCCCCTCTCCTTAGCCGCTAAAATGGATATTTATCCCATTTAAAATGCTAAGCGCCCACTTTGGAATATTTTATCCCTTATCAAAATACTACGGGCTAAAGGTTTAAAAATATCCTAAGGGATAATATGTAAGTGCATATTTTTTGGGCCCTAAAATTGTATAAATAGGGACCCCATTTGCATTGTGAGACACACCCCAAGCTTATTATTTGTTAAGCCTATTGTGGGGACAAACACACAACCTAAACTTATTATTTGTTAAGCTTATTGTGGAGACATGTCAACAAATATTGTTTATTGGCCTATTATTTTAGGCAATAGCAGAAAAAATATTTGTGATTGGGAGTAAATTATAAAATACCTAATAGGCCCATTGAGCCACACCAATTACTTGCGAATCCTAGATTGTCGACCGGAGTGCTAGCGTCGCATTGATAGCGTTGGGAAGGCCGATCGAAGCCGAAGGAGATTGTGCATCAGGAAGGTGAAGAACAATTCGATTGATCATCAGAAGTTTCGAAGAACTGGTGTATTGATAGGCAAGTAAAATTCCATTAGGTTTTCTTGTGAAAGTACTATTGTAACTTACAAGTTTTGACTAGTGGAACGGTTCAACCATGAACCCGAAGACGTAGGCAATTACCGAACTCTGTAATCAATCTTTGTGTAATTATCTTATTGTCTTGCATTAATTTTTAAATTTATTACTTAAAAGAGTAAATTATCGGAAAATAATTAAAGCCTATAAGGGTCCGAGATCAGGTAGTAATAATCTGATTATTTTCGAGATCAAGTTGTTGGGACTCATATTGTGGACATGCCACATCTATTTTGAACCCTAGCTTCACTTGAGGGGGGGTGTTAGAGTAGGTATTTTCATTAGCTCATGTTCACCTAGGTACTTTATTTACCTTTATTGTATTTATCCTCACCCACTTATGTGTGTGGATATTTCTTTTATCTTATTTAGATATTAGGAGATATTATCTAGTTGTTAGGTATAGTTCTTTCCTTAATCTATGGTATTGACTAGTTCTTTCCTAGATCTATGGTATTGACTAGATCCTTGATGTCTAGTTCTCTCATAAATCTATGGACTTGACTAGTTCTTTGATGACTAGTTCTTTCCATGATTTATGGCTTGATCTATGACCTTGACTGGTTCTTAGATTGTTATTCCTTGCTATATAAGCAAGGCCCATTCTCATTATATTTCATTGAGTTCCATAATAATATATGATATTGTTACTCATTTGTTTGCAAAGGTTTTATGTAAATCTATTCTGGCGAATTGCTTTCATCTTAATGATCATGGTGTTTGATTAACATTTGTGTTCTTGGCTTGGTACGATCTATTTATTGTTCCTTTCGGTCTTTTTTGATCAACAGATGCAAATTAAGTAATTGCATTATAGACTCTAGAGCCTCGGATAATGTGATGCCGACCAAAGTAGCACATGCTCTTGGTTTGACTTGTATGAGAACATTCGGATCATGTTACTCCATGGAAACCAAGCAAGTTCCTCTAATCGGGCAGATTAAAGACACCCAAATGGTTTTAGCCCAATTCCCTCAAAAGTGAGTTAAGGTAACTATTTTAGTTGTTGATATTCCTGCCTCATATGGAATGTTGTTGAGCAGGAAATTTTGTAGGGATTTGGGTGGTGAGATTCAAATGGACTGGTCTCACGCCATGATTCCTATCAATGGGGAAATGAAAAAGCTTATGCCGGAAGCTCAGGAAAAGTTCACGGTAACTAAAACTGAAGATCCTCGTGCACAAATCCTTTTCCAAGGCTCAAGTATGGGTAATTATATGATGACTGCATAAATTCATACCCCTGAGATCACTTTCCAAGATTCCAATGAGATCTGGACTCTTGAGTTTGATGGAAGTTGTTGCTCAACGGGCTCTGGTGTAGGAGTGGTGCTCATATCTCCAAATGGTAAAATATTTCCTTTTTCCTACAAACTCAAATTTTCAAATACTAATAACACTACAGAGTATGAGGTGTTAATCCTTGGCCTCCAAGTTATAGAGGAGAAAGGGATAAAAAATTTGGAAGTCTTTGGAGATGCAAAATTGATCATGAAACAAGTAAGAAATCAGTTCCAAGTAAAGAATGATCGTTTGAGACACTACAAAAATAAAGTGTGGGACGCAATAGAAGTTTTCAATGCTTTTTCCATAAAATTTGTCCCTCATGAAAAGAATGACAAAGAAGATTCTCTAGCATTCTCAGCTTCATTAATGATTCCTCATTCAGAATTTGATCAAGTCAAATACACCATTAAAATGGTTTTTAATTTGAGTGTTCCTGACAATGCAGAAAATTGGCAAGTATTTAATGATGATAAACAAATTATTGCCTTCTTAGAAAAGAAAGAAAATTTTGAACAATTGTACTTTGAAGGAAGTGATTTTGCATTTTGCGAATCAACTACCTCACCCATTTAGGAAGGAGTTGAGAATGAAGATCCTGGTGATGGCATCATTCAACTCAAAGGAAATAAAATTCCCAAAGGATTGGTTTCACTTGAAGAACTTTTTGACAAACATGACAGGTTTATCAAAGAGAAAGAGCAGGCAAGACCTACGAATTCTGTTGACTATGAGCAAGTTAATATCGGTACCAAGGATAAACCTCACCTGATCAATATTGGTAAGTGTTGCTCACCTGAGGAGCGCAGGAAATTCATAAGTCTACTTACCAAATATTCTAACGTTTTGGCTTACTCATACGAAGACTTGAAGTCTTTCCAACCTAGGGAAATGGAGCATGCCATACCCTTGAAGCCTAGTGCAGTTCATTTAGGTAGAAGCAAAGACAATATAATCCCAAGATTACGGGGACCACATTTCATGAAGTTCAAAAGATGCTAGATGCACGAATAGTGTTTCTATTCGACATTTGACCGGATACGATATTTATCTTGGTTCGCAAGAAAAATGGAGAAATTAGGATTTACGTGGATTTCTGTAATCTTAATCAGGCTTCCATCAAGCATTATCGAAATTGAAAATGGGTTGTTCCTTGTATGTACATAGGTAATTAGGATTTTGGTTTGTTTGTTTCCCTGTTTTTCGGTCTCCTCTCTTGTGTTGCCCCGTTTTTGTGCCCCATCATTTTGTGATCGTGTTCATGACTATTTTGGTCTGGGTTTGTTGCTACGTCCATGAAGTCCTTGTCCCCAATTAGAGCCAGTTGTTACACTAATTTTGACTTTGCAAAATTATTAAAAATAATTTAAAAATGAAAAATTTGAAAAGTGTTACTTTGCGTGGTTCATTGCCCTTGTTGTGACCGTCTCATTTTTGTGATCATTTTGGTCTTTATTTCGTCCTTTTCGGGTGAGAACTCTTCCCGCCAAGCTTTAAAATGCATTAAAATACATTAAAATTAATTAATTAATATTTAATTAATTAATTGATCCTTGTTTGATTAAATTAATTTTTAAATCACTTGAGAAGTATTTAATTAAATAAATATAAATTCAAATTTCATTCGACAATTTTTTTATTGCCGGGAAGTAAGCTTATGCTTCAACTACAGGGAAGCCAATTTGGCTTCGAACCTAGATTGCCCTTTCCTTGCAATCTTCTTCAAATTTCCTGCACGTGGGATTTTCTCCACCAATTGCCAAATCATGGATTGGCTAACGGCAAGAAATTCCCCAATTTCCCACATGGGGAAATTGAATGGGATGCCAAGCCACTTTTCCACTCTCATTGACAATTGTCCATTGCTTTCCCCTTTTCCCCCTAGCACTTAAGCCACTACCGGAAGAGAGGAAGTTAGACTAATCCCATAACTTCCTCCGTCAAACCCGTTGGAAAAAGTCGTGCAAAGTTTTGCTTCTTATTTCCTCTAGAGAACATAATATTTTGTCATATCCCATAATACGACACACGCATCCAAGGAAATAATAGTTCGCACAATCAAAAGAAAAGACCACGCCTTGAGGCCAAGAAGAATAGTTATAATCCACGCCCAAGCATAAGAAGCTTTCCACACATTCACAACCGGGGAAGAGGGAGACAACAAAAGGACAAAGAAAAATTACTTTTCACACATTGGAAAGAAGGCGCTCAGCCTAAAGGAAAAAGGACAGCAAATTCATTTGAATGACATAGCCAAAGGACAGTTCCATGCATTCTCCAAAGTCTGCCACACACACACCCCAAAGGGAATAGAAAATTTCCCACGCCTAGCAAGAATAGAAAGCGATCTAAAGGCAATACATGTGCCTGGCAAGAGGGATTCCACGCACAACAAAGCCAAAAGAGCAGACCCACGTGCGGAGAAAGGAAACCACGTTTGCGAGAGAAGGATCTCTCACTCAATAAAAATAAATTCCCATGCATTTCCAAGCATTTTTCTAAGCAGTCGGAAGGAGACGCACCTAGGAAAGGACAATTTTCTTTTTCACGCATACAAAAGAATAGTTTCCAATAAAACAAAAATAAAAAAATTCCTTTCCATGCATGGTTTAAAGTTTATGCATTTTTTCTTGCCGATCGAAAGAAGACCACCACATAGAGAGAATAAAGCAGCCATGCGCCCATCCAAGGAGCTCCCACGCATGCAAAAGTTAAAAAGAGGAACAATTTTTTAAAAAAAAAAATTAAAAATAGATCTACACACCCAAAGAAGACAAGATCATTGTCCATGCATTCACGATCCAAAAGAGCAAAGCCACACATGCAAAAGAGAAAAAAAAAGAAAAATAGAAAAATCACATAAAGTCTATTACTTGGTTCTTGCAAAGGTAATAAATCAGCTGGATCAAGATATCTATTGCATCAAGCTCCAATGTCCTACCAATCATGGTGAAGGGAAGCTAGAAAATCAAAATCATGCTATTATTTTCACTCGTGGTGAAAGTCTTCAAACAATCGATATGAATCAGATAACTATCTTGAAGAAGCTTTCAAGATGAGAAATTTGTTGGAGAAATTTCTTCAAGACCATGGGGTATTGTCACCAACAATTCTTAGTCTTATAGAGTACATCTTTACTGGCAGCATCTCATCACTTGTTTGGCTTATGTCAAATCAAGAGACTAGTTTTGTTACCATTGGACATCGGCTGCTGGCGAATCCACTTAAGGTGCGTTTTCACTATGGCCATCCTGATGTATTTGATCGTTTATTTCACCTCACAAGAGGTGGGGTAAGCAAAGCATCAAAAGTGATCAATTTGAGTGAGGATATTTTTGCTGGTTTTAATTCTACTTTACGTCAAGGAAATGTAACTCATCATGAATATATTCAAGTTGGTAAGGGTCGTGATGTAGGACTAAATCAAATTTCTCTATTTGAGGCAAATATCACTAATGGAAATGGGGAACAGACTCTTAGCCGTGATATATATCACCTTGGCCATAGTTTGGACTTTTTCGAATGATGTCCTACTACTTTACAACTTGGATTTTTAATGGCCTTGCCTATGGTAATGGAGATTGGCTTAGAACGAGGATTCCGCATAGCCTTGAGTGATTTTGTCATGATGCAACTACAACTGGCTCTTATTTTCTTTACTTTCTCTCTTGGGACAAAGACCCATTACTATGGCAGGACCCTCCTTCATGGTGGTATCGAATATAGAGCTACTGGGCATGGGTTTGTTGTTTTCCATGCGAAGTTCGCCGATAACTATCGATTCTACTCACGCAGTCACTTTGTAAAAGCAATAGAGTTGATAGTGCTCCTCGTTGTGTACAATTTGTTTGGTAAGACATACCAGAACAATATTGCTTATCTCTTTATCACCTTCTCCATGTGGTTTATGGTTGGAACATGGCTCTTCGCTCCTTTCCTATTCAATCCTTTAGGGTTTGAATGGCAGAAAATTACAGATGAAGTTTCCAGACCGGGACTTGGAAGATCTACATTAGAAAGTGACATGGCGAAAGACCAGAAGTTGGATTCTAATAAACCAAGGTAGCGTAATGACTACGGTCCCACGAAAAATGAATAATTCACCATGGAAAGGTACTCGGAGCATGTGGAGAATTGTGTGTAGTTATGAATGTGAATACGAATGAAGACAAACTTTCTCACACCAGGATATTGCTCAAACAGAGGGGTGGATGAATTGCTCAAGTTTCAAGCTCGACACTCTTGTCATTTGGAGGATTATAGAGCACGGTCAATGAGTTCATTCCCATATGATCGGGATAGGTGGACTCTTGGCCCAATGGATAAGGCACTAATCCTAGGTGTCTTGATCTAGGTGGCGCATTGTTGACTAGGATGTCTATGTGTGCATCCAAGTCATTTAAGTGGGGTCCACATGTACCCATTTCTTTTATTTATGTATTTTTCCTTAAATGACTTTTTAACTTAAGTGGTTTCTATTTTTAGTCACTTTTTAAAAAGTTGGTTAAAAAGTCAAGGTCACTTAAGTACCTTATTTAATGATCATGTAAAACCCTAACTACTTTGTAACCAACTTTTGGGTTATAAAAGGAAGTGAGGGGCTCATTTGTAAGGGTGACTTTGAGAGAGGAGAAGAATTTTTTTTTGTGTAAGCTTTGTTTGGGAAGAAACTTTGTGTTATTTTATGAAAAACATTTTAGAGTTAATGAAATATGAACTTTGTGTCTCATTCGTTGTCTCTTGTAACATTTGATGTTCTTATGTTTATTAGATGTTAGGTGTTTGAATCTTGCATGTAAATATTATCTTTGATCTTATTGTCAACATTATTAATCAGTTGTTCTAGTTTATAGTGATCAAGCTCGATTTTTACTTGCTCATATGTGTTCCCTTTACACATTCTTATTTGGCTAACTCAAACTCTATTTTATTTGGCGTTAGTTATTCATCTTTCATCTTCATGCAATATTAGGCTCTGTTTTTACCTAAATCTTGCATGTTCTTTCAGATTCATTCCATTTCACTCCTTTTCTTCATTCCATTCCATCTCCCTCATTTACTTTTCTTTCCATTGATATTCCAAACCCCCACATACAATTTTGAATGTACAGATGTAAATACGCTTTGGTTTCCAATAAAGGCAGCCTCACCTTCATTGAGGAGGGACTTTGTTCCCACACTGCTGTATTACATGTCATTTGCATGCATGCAAATCCATATGCTAACATGTCCCTATTCTCAAAAATAATGGGAAGATACACATTTGCATAGACTTCGAGACATTAACAAAGCTTGCCCCAAAGATGACTTCCCATTACCATCCATTGATGTCATTGTTGACGCAATAGCTGGATTTGAGCTTTTGTCTCTCATGGATGGGTTCTCGGGATATAATCAAATCAAAATATCTGAAGAGGATCAAGCCAAGACTATGTTTATAACTCCTTGGGGAACTTATTGTTACGTTGTCATGCCATTCAGTCTTAAGAATGCTGACACTACATACCAACGGGAAATGGCATACATATTCTATGACCTTATTCATAAGATTGTGGAATCCTATGTAGATGACTTGTTGGCCAAGGCTAGGAAGCGTTGTGATCACCCAGAAGTACTCTGTATCATTCTCTCACGATTGATCGAATATGTCATCACATTGAATCCAGAGAAATGTGTATTCAATGTAACAAGAGGCAAGCTTCTAGGTTACATTATATCATCACGAGGGATTGATGTTGACCCAACCAAAATCAGGTTGTTCTTGAAATGATTCCACCATCAATTGATTCTAGTATCAGATCATTTCTTGGGAAACTTGGTGCAATTCAAAGGTTCATCCCTGACTTAAGTTTTGTTGTTCATCTAATCAACAATTTATTAAAGAAGGATTATAGCATTGATTGGACGGAAGAATGCAACGAGGCCTTGAAGCAGTTAAACGCTTCTTGTTGTCTCCTCCCAAACTAATACCTCCTAGACCAAATCATCCTTTGATCTTGTATTCATGGGCTATTAAAGTCTCGCTAGCGTGCATGTTGGCTCAGGAAGATAATGATAAATGGGAACGCGTGCAGTCTATTTCATTAGTTATACATTTCTTGATTATGAAACACATTACACACGGGGAAGAAAAAAATGTCTTGCCATAGTCTTCACAACAAAATGTTTAAGACATTACATGTTGAATCAAGAAACAAGGGTTATTGTAAAGACAAATCACTTACGGACATTCCTCATGCAAGGGTCTTTATCTAAAAAGGTTGGACGTTTCATAACCTTAATGGGTGAGTTTGAACTAACATTTGTAAACCAAAAATCTGTTAAGGGAAAAATCATTGCAGACTGGTTGGCTGAAAATCCATTGGATGGGGGTGATCTGGTAGATCTAGAATTTCCCAATGAGTGCGTATATTTTTTCGAAACTAGGCCCCCCATCTCTATATGTCCTTGGTACACTGACATCATCAATTTCATCATGGACCACACATACCCAAAAGGTGCCACATCGCAACAAATAAGGTGGTTACGCATTATCATTGCTAAATACGTTATTTTAGAACAGGTGCTCTATCGTAGAGCCTTTGACAGAATGCTTTTAATATGTGTTGACACAAAAAAATCCAAAAAGATTCTTTACAAATCCCACAATGGGATATGTTCAGGCCACTTCAGTCGCTACGCCAATGCTCACAAAATACATCCGATGGGCTATTTTTGGCCCACTTTGGAACATGACGCAGTAAAATTTTTACGCAAGTGTCATAAATGCCAAGAGTTATCCCACGAGATTCACATGCCAGCACAGGATCTGCAACCAATTGCAACCCCATGGACCTTTTCCATGTGGGGCCTATATTTGATAGGGAAATTCTCTCCCTCATCAATAGATGGCCATAACTTTATAATCACACCACAGAATATTTTACTAAATGGGTAGAGGCCATGCCTCTCACCACCATACCAGGTTCTGTAATCACTAAGTTCATTTTGAATCAAATCATTTATAGGTACGGTGTCCGCAAGTCATTATCTCAGATAATGGCACATCCTTCAAGAATGATGAGGTCCGTGAGTTATGCAGCAAATTCAAGATAAACCATCACACGACCTCTCTTTATTACCCCCAAGCCAATGGACAGGCTGAAGCAACAAACAAAACATTAAAATCCATTCTCCTCAAAACAGTTAAGGAGAACAAATGGGATTGGCATTTAAAATTATACCCATCCTTGTGGGCCTATCGAACATCAATAAGAACACCAACAGGACAACCCCTTTCTCATTGGTATTCGGGGCAAAAGCAGTTCTCCCGCTTGAGGTTGAAATACCCAGTCTCTACATCTCATTACAAGGGATCTTGGGAGAAGAAGCCTATAGAGAGGCACACCTCTCTCAACTAGAAAGCCTTAATGAGGCCAGGTTAAATGCCGAACAATGACACAGAGCCTATGTTGAATGGATGTGCTGGTAATATAACAAAAATGTCTACAAATGAGAAATATACGAGGGAGATCTAGTTCTGAGATTAGACAGCCGGATTGATAAGAAAACCGGTGAAGGAAATTCTGCCCAAGTGGTTGGGCCCATACCGAGTCATGAAAGACTATGGAAACGATGTGTATCTCTTGTGTACACTAGAAGGTGAGGAATTCAATGAAACTGTCAATTCCTTGCATCTTAAATGGTTTTATGCATAAGTCATCAACATCACCATTTGTATATTATGTCTACCTGCATTGCATTAGTCACTCAGTTGTTTCATTTTGTTCACTCATTTCATAAATTTTGTGGTCAAGGAACTTATTCTTAAGCAATTTATTACAAGCTTATGAAAATATTGGCAAAAGCATTCAAATCATATCTCTTCAATTTTCATAATATCATCAAATGGTTTGAAATCATCTCATCAATTCAACAGAAAAAATCTTGACAAAAACCATACCAAGGCCTGCATACTTGGTCATACTCATTTCTTCTACTAGGTTAAGTTGTTCTTACCTACGGTTTGTTCTAGAAGCTTCTTGGTGTCACATCTATCCCTCTTACGTCTCTTTGAAACAAGGATACTCCAAAATCACAGATCAGAAATGTCAAAGCCAAATTAAATAAAAAACACTAAACAAAATAGAATATTTTATTTTACACACTTCTTTTCCCTACCAACCTTTGGTGATGAGCCCGCATCTCTTACTAGTGGTACAAGGTTGAGAAAGGAAAGAAGTGCCCTTACTCGCCTATGTCCTACCTTCTAGTGATAAGCCCATACTTCTTACTAGTAGTATGGGGTAGGGCGTAGGGGGTCCATTCACATAAATTAATGAATCTTAGTATTTTAAAAATTCAAAGCAAAGTGTATTAAGTGAAATTAAGCATCCAAATTCCAAAGAGATCAAATCCTCAAAACCATATTTTTTCAACCAAATTGCCATTCATGGATCTAAGTCTAGATAAAATGGAAAGTAAGTTACATTCTAAGCTATGTAGTAGTTTTTGAGTAAAGGTAAGTATGTAGGTCTAAATTTGGTTTTTGTCAATACCTTGTCTTTCTCTCATCATTTCCGTTCAGTCAAACTCATACAATTTGCGCCCTTCCCAAATCTCGGTGTTGAGCCCTCGCATCTTACTAGCTACATGGAGTTAGGAGTGGGGCAAGTTCATCTCATTATCACTACATATTCATCACATTTTTCCAAAATAAGAAGAAGTGAACATTGCCCAAAGAAGCCAAAAGTTTAGTACTACAATATGTTTGCATCATCACATATCAGCATTACAAAAACAAACAAAAAGAGAAACATTATGTTCAACACTTGTTATCACCTATCATCCATTGCATACATTCTGAAAAGCATATAAAAACAAAGATTCTAAAAACATCTAGTGTACACATGAGAAATGAATCACAAAACTCTAGATACAAAGAAGATCTAGATTAAAAAAAAGATATATATATATAGGAATCATGTTTTACATACAATGCCATCATGCACTAGGCATGGTCAAAACACTCAATGAGCCCAAAAATACAAAAACAACTCATATAAACATCCGACAAAATCACTACAAAAAGACCAAATGGCCTCTCAATCCCTGTGGGATCCTTGGAGGGTACACGACCGCATCTAGAGATCCTACTATGATGATGCTCGAATGCACTGAATGATGGGAGTTCTCATGATCACGACCACTGGCTATGGTTTCACTATGAGAACGGCTCCGCCTCATCAGGTGATCAGAAATCTTGTATCTAGCTACCTCAGTACGAAGGGAGGACACTAACTTTGCCACCTTCTAGACAGGGGCAAACACATCAGTGTGTCGATCGGCTACTAAAGGCTCTCTGACATCCTCGATGTCCGAGCCCCGGTCTTCCCCAAAGGGAGCAATAGGGTGTCTCGCACACACCGATGAATCAAATCCTGCCATCCCTGAGCAGTTGCTGCAAATAAAAAGGGAAATAATAAGTTATAAAATCACCAAAAATAAGTCAAAACAAACAAAATAACAAAAAATAAATATCAACTAAACATCTCTAACTAACAAGGTCAAGAAAAGAGTAGTAACTCACTCAAATCTCCATGCATCCATGTAGGGTCTATAGGATGCGTGCCTACTATCGATATTGCCGCGACTATAAAGCCTCCCTAAAATCGGAAAGAAATGACATCCTGCCATGGACTCATCATCTCCCTCAAAGTCCTAAGAAGGCAACTCCTCTGAGACCAAGGTCTCCTTCTCCGCACTCGCCTCTACCCTCTCTGCCCTCAAG
Source organism: Taxus wallichiana var. yunnanensis (assembly GCA_018340775.1). Classification (NCBI taxonomy): domain Eukaryota; kingdom Viridiplantae; phylum Streptophyta; class Pinopsida; order Cupressales; family Taxaceae; genus Taxus; species Taxus wallichiana. The sequence continues at coordinate 939,833,084 of CM031235.1, read as the reverse complement.
ATATCTTGAGTGTCATGCCACTCAGAATCACTATCATCCTCCTTGGTTATCCCACCGGCCTCACCTCCAACTCCCTCTCCCATCGTCTCCTCCTCAGTCTCCCCTCCTGTGAACTCCTCAGATTCTGAGTCCACATCAATAGGCTCATCCTCCTCCCCACTAAAAGTAGGAGCAGCCCCGATCTAAAGTAAGGGTGCTCAAGGAGCACCAGCTACCCCTTGGGCACAAACCACCTACCTAACCGCAATAGGAACTCTAGGAGTAACCGTGGTCCAACCTTAATCTCCTCTAGGACCTCCCTAGGCCTCATGAACAGTCTCCTGTACACTGGCCCCGCTGGAGGAAGCATATCAACATAGGGGAGGCCAAACTGCGAGGGACTCGATCAAATGGGTGGACCTCCACCCTCTCTATCCTGTCTACTAACTAGACCTGTAGTAGAGCAGGCAATCAATGTAAGCATCTCCTCTCCCCATACTCCCGCCATGGCCATTAAGGAGTGGCCTCCATATCTACAAAGTCGGTGCCGTGAAGCCACCGGCTGATGTGGCATCTTGAGTATTGGCATCCCTATCCACCTTGCTACTCTAATAGCCCCTATATCCTCTCGCTATTACACCCTCCCACAAGAGATGATACGCTCATACACCCAACTCATAACTAGAGTAGGATGACTCAAAACTACCCCCCGTAACTCCGACCACCCCCTGTATAAGTCATGGTATGTGGTCCCAAGAATGTCTTCTCCCCAAGCATAAGTACATGGACATGAGCCTCAATCGGTGCAATAATGGGATCCCAACAAGATATAGCAGAGTATCTCCTCCCTTATCTCCAATCAACCATGAGGCCAAGATACCCATAATATCCTTACGAATGATGGGGATAGGAGCAACAACAATAGATCGGACCTTCACCCCCTTCTTCGAGCCAAAGGAGACAACAACATCTCCCATATAAGTATCCCACTGAACCATCTAAGACCTAGATCCTATTGTCTTAAGAGACAGCCACCTCCCAAGAATCAGAACCCCCAGTATACGATAAACATCCTCTAGGGTGATAGTCCACTCACCCCTAACACCTAGTAACTAAAAAGTATTCAGTCTACATCTCAATACAAGAATAAGTCATATAATATGTGATGGCGGGGAGCAACATGAGGAACCTATGAAATCCTCAAAATACCGACCCTCTGTAGAGTGTCTCACTATGTCTAGGTCAGCATGTCTAACACCGTCGGGAGCCAATCACACTCACTCTCTCGATCCATCAAATATACTCTTACGCATCCACCCAAAAAGAGAAAAAAGAGCAAGTTAGCAACATAATCCAATAGATAAGCTCATCAAAAACACAAAAAAATGTGAAAATGATAAAACAATTAACTTGGGCATATTTTTTTGCTTTCTATTCGAACCGCCACCCTGCACAGGCGGCGGTTCCGTGACTGCGCCTTCATAGGACGGTGGTCCCATCACCTTTGCTCTATTCGGGGTGGCGGTCTGTCTTGAATCGAGTGTATGCTCAGTAAATCCCTAAATTGTTTTAAAACAACAAAAATACACCATTTTGAGAAAAATAAAATCCTACCCTATGGCCCCCCTAGAGACTCATTTAACACTAAGATTTTTAAAAATAACCCCCAAGACAAAGATTTCAACATTTTTATATTTTAGGTTTAAAAATAATGAATTGAGAAAAACTAACCTGAGACTTCGTGGGTCGATCTCCTGCTCTCGGAGGCATGATCATGATCTCGCAACGAACGTTTTGACTGCACTCTCGTCAAAAACGGTTACCGTGGGTCCCAGAGCTCAAAATTGCCAAATCAATACACGTAAATGAATAGGAAAATGAGCTCATTATATATATATATATATATATATATATATATAACATTCTAACCTTGTTTTGAATGTTATTTCACAGAGTTGGAGCAGACGGAGGTAAGTTCTTATCCCCACGCAAATGGTAAGTCCTCATTTCATTTTAATTTAGTATTTATTTTTCAATTTCTTTTATCTATCTACACTTGAGTCCTCTTTTCATTTTGCTAGATAGTGGGAATCTGGATGGCAACATTGCGACACATGGGCGTGTCAGGTATAGCTTCTAACTCCCCATTTCAGACCGCCATACTTGGACCCACCATTTTATGCCCTTCATGGCTAAAACGATTCTCTAAGGGGGCAATATGTATGTACCCAAAATTATATGTATTGTACTACTCGGAAAGAGGTTATGGAAACCCCAATGATGATTCAGATCTCTTCGCAAGGTGTTTGGAATCTAGAAAGCACGCTGAGTATACATTTACATCCTAAAATGCCTTATCCAACCTTCGCATGCTTTGTTTCTAACCCCGTTCCTCTCTTTTCCTTGCATTTTGGTCTTTAGTTACAAGACCACTGCCAAGGACAGGGCGGTGGTCCTGTGCACATTTTCTAGAACTTTCTGACGCTTTTGTCAACATAAAAATCAAGTTGTGCTCGTAATTCTCAACCACTCTTGTTTGTATTAAATTTTTAGCAGCCTGGTAAATAGTAATTACTCTTTTTTTATAATAGAAGAGTTCACTTCAATCTTACCCTTTGGTAAATCAAAGTGCTATAAATACCAATCTTGTTTACAAGAAAATGGCCCCTCTCCCTCTATGATTTATTATTTAGTGTGTTTTGAAAGTTCTTCAATAAGTCTCAACAAGTTTAGATTTTGTAAAGCTCATCCTCTCAGTTCAAGGCTCCACAGTTCTAGTTTAGAGATCATGTAAACAGGACGGAAGCCTATAGATTGTATTAATCAGAATCAACTAGTTTACATTAGCAGGACTACAATACTTATAGGTATTGTACAATCATGTGCAGACAAAAGAATAGGTTGCACAGGTACAACCAGAATTACAACAACTTCCATAAAACATTTGGGAAGCACACAAAAATACAACCAACAAATTATATTGTTAAAACAATATAACAACATCCGTGAAAGACAAATATGGTTTAAAAACCATATAACAATACACAACAAAAATATGGTTTATATTATAACCATTATTATTTAATTAATAAAATTAATTAAATAATTATACTATGCATAATTAACCTAACATTCCCCCCCTTAATTGTGCATTTTCTAAAGAGATGAGGAGAGGAACTCTCTGAACAACTCGAACTTGTCACGTGCAAGTGACTTTGTGAAAATATCTACTCGTTGTTTAGCAGTTGGACAAAATTGAAGTTGGATGTTGTGCTTCAACACATGTTCACGTATGAAATGAACTTTTACCTCAATGTGCTTTGTTCTCTCATGAAAAATTAGATTGTGAACAAGTTTGAGAACACCTTCATTATCAACATACATGGTGGTCGGTTTGTCTTGTGGTATTCCAAGTCCTTCCAAGTATGCGACGTAGCCAAATCACTTCACAGATAGCTTCTCTTGCAAAACGATACTCGACTTCTATGGAAGAGTGAGAAATGAAGTTTTGTTTCTTGCTTCCCCATGAAATTGGTCCAGATCCCATAAAGAATACAAATCCAGAAGTGGATTTTCTATCATTAATGTTACCTGCATGATCTGAATCCGAATATCCAGTCAAGAAGAAGTTGTCATTCTTCTTGTATTCTAGACCAAGATCCATTGATCCTTTAAGATATCTCAAAATGCACCTTGTTGCTTTCCAATGACAAACTTTGGGTTCCTGCATGAACCTGGATAGATAGCTTACTGCAAAGTTGATATCTAGTCTAGTGTAGGTCAGGTAAATGAGACTCCCGATCAGCTACCGATAAAGAGTGGCACTTAACTCAAGAGATGGATCTAAATGAGATAACTGCAATCTGTTCTCCATGGGTGTAGCAATTGGTGTGAAATCCATCATACTAAACTTCTCGAACATAGTCTTGGTATATTTCATTTGAGAAACAAAACTATGATTCTCTTCCAAAGCCACACTTCCAATCCAAGACAATAGTGCATCAGCCCGAGATCGGTCATGTTGAACGATTGATTAAGATCTTTCTTCATTGCATTGATAATCCTCACTAAAGCTGCCAGGATGAATAGATCATCGACATAGATAACAACAATCACCACCTCCCCTTTCTTTTTTTGAGGTAGAGATTGGGATTGTATGTATTTCTAACAAATCCATGTTGTACGAGATGCTCACCAATCTTGATGTACCATGCCCAGGGTGCATGTTTGAGGCCATACAATGATTTCCTGAGTCTACATACCTTTGTTTCTTGACCGGGCACCACATATCCCCGAGGTTGAGTCATGTAGAATTCTTCTTGTAAATATCTATTTAGGAAGGCACTTTTTACGTCCATTTGGTGGACTTTCCATCCAAACTAAGCAGCTAGAGAAATAATCATCCTGATTGTTTTGATCTTAGCTGTGGGAACAAATGTCTCCTCATAGTCAATGCCTTCTTTTTGTGCATACCCCTTTGCTACAAGTCTTGCTTTATACTTGTCCACTGTCCCATCTACTTTGTACTTTGTTTTAAATATCCACTCGCATCTAATGGTTTCTTCCTGGTGGAAGATCGATGTTTGCCAAGTGTTATTCTTCATCACCGATTGATATTCGAGAATCCATGGCATCTTTCCAAGATTTTGACTGTAGGGCTTCCTTGACTGTAGAGGGATCATCTGATTTAATAACTCTACTCATCAAAGAAAAGTTGACTTCTTCCCTTGCTTTACTGTGAGTCTGTGGTCCAGGGGTGGATGTATCTAGTGAAGCATCCATTCTTGCATCTCGTAATGTACTTGTACACCATTTAGGCATATGTTGAACTGTTCCCATGGGTTATGGTTCTATCTGATCAACACCATCATCCCCATCATCACTTTCATCTTCTGAGGGAACATCAACTTTAATTTTTACAATAGGTGAAAAATCTACATCTTGTGATTATGGAGGAGTCTCTGCTTCCTTCTTCTTGAAAAAATCAACATCTCTACTGGTGTAGACTTTTCTAGTCTTAGGATCCATCAATCTATACCCAAGAGTCTCTTCATTGTACCCAATGAAGATGAGTTTCTATGACTTCATGTCCAATTTATTTCTATTTTGTTTGGGTATGTGCATGCTTGCTTTGCACCCGAATACTCTGAGGTGTGCAATAGATGGTTTCCTTTTTTACCATGCTTCTTGTGGTGTTATTCCATCAAGAGCAGTTGTGGGCACTCTATTTAACAAATATACTATTGTCTTTGTTACTTCTACCTAGAATGTCTTTGCAAGTCAGAATCATCGATCATGCATCACACCATTTCCATGATAGTATGATTTCTTCTCTCAAAAACACCATTTTGTTGTGGTGTGTGTGGAGGAGGCATTTGTCGACAAATCCCATGAGTTTGTAGGTAGTCTCTGAACTCATCACTGGTGAATTCCCCCCTCGATATGAGTGGAGAGTTTTGATGTGACGACCAATTTCTTTCTCAACTACTACTTTGAACTTTTTGAAGGTTTCAAATGCTTCACTTTTCTTGCGAAGACAGAAAATCCACATTTTTCTCGAATAGTCGTCAACACAAAGCATGAAGTACTAAAACCCAGAATGAATTGGTTGCATCGGACCACAAAGTTCAATATGAACCAGGTCAAGTTTATCATGAGCTTGAAATGTACTCCTCTAGAACGAAGCTTTGTGTTGTTTGCCTACTAAGCAGTGAGGACATTTTTTTGTATCCTTCTGAAGAGATGGTAGCCCATATACCATATTACACCAGCGAATTATTTTGAGATATTTGAAACTAACATGACCAAATCTTTGATGCCACAACTATGCTGAGGTGGAGTTCTTAGCCACAAATGCTTGATCATCTCTGTGAACAAAATCAAGTTGGAACATACGTCCCACATTAGAGGCTTTTGCAACTATTTTTTAGCCTCTTGATTTGTCTCGAATCAAACACATTTTCTTGCCGGATTGACTATCAAAGTCAATTTTTTGGTTGTGATCAAGGAGTTGACTAACTGAAAGAAGATTCTTTGTCAACCCAAGGACATATAGGACATTTGATAGTCTGCATTTGCATGAACCAAGGGGTAGGGAAATGTTCCCAATCCCCGAAATGTATATGGAGAATCATCTCCCAACAAAACATGATTTTTGATGGTGTGTCCCTCATTGAAATAAAATAGTCTGTGGGTCATGTGTCGAGTGGCTCCTAAATCAACATACTAGACATCACTAGATGACGTGGATGGTTCACTTGATCAAGCAGTGAATAAGTAGTCTTCATTGTCTGATTGTTCTTGTTGCTCAGCAATATTACCTTGTTGGTGGGGTCTTCTTTTCCAATTCCCATTTTAATTCCCATGATTGTTGTTGTTGAGGTCCAGAGTTACTAGATGAACCTTTCTTGTGAGTATTATACCAACAATCTTGTAGGTTATGTCCTCTTTTGTAGATAGGACATTGCTTCTTTTGTTGTCTATCCCCTTGATACTGATTTTGATTTTGGGACTTCTAATAGAAATTAGGTTTTCCTTTACCCTTTCCTTTCCATTTTTGATGTGAAGACAAGTGCCTACTCTCCTCTTCATCATCCTTATTGTGCATTGCTTCTGTTGTTGCATTAGGTTTACCGACTTGTCAAACCCAACTGTCATCTCTCGATACATTTGGTGTTGTGACAAAAATGTGGTAAGAAAAGGGAGTGCTCTTTAACAATGGGAATGAGAGCATCATCTGTGACCGGTTCTCCTGGGCTAGAAGTGAAGCCCTCAATTTTGCAACTCTTCTTAAGAAAGCTTCAATTTTTTCATTCTGTTTGAACTTTAGTGTGTGTAACTAACTCTGTAAATTTAGTATAACATTCTTGTTCTTGGCCTCGTATACTGTGCTCAATTTATCCCATGCTTCTTTTGTTGTTTTGGCATCTCGAATGTGGGGTTGTACATCATCGGACACTCCAAACAAGATGATGAGTTTGGCCTTTTGATCTACTTTATCAAACTGCCACTGTTGTGTTATATCGATGGCTGATCCGGTCAAAGTACCATTCACAGCGAGCGGCTTTCTTCAAACTAAAGTTGTGTCTTAATTTTTTTCTTCCATGCAAAGCATAGTTGTTTTCCGAGAAATTGTGAATCCAGAAGAAAAAAATTGGGGGCATTGGTGCCCATTTTGTAGAGATCACTAACAAGGTTTGGCTCTTATCACTCTAGGTATTAGGTCTCCCAATCTATATACCATCGATCGATATACCGAACCTTTATATATACGTGCCCTTCCAATATACTTAGTGGTACGTGGAAGAATCTCACCCTTTCTATATACCTAGTGGTACGTGAAAGAGGTGTTAATGTACGTGAAAGAATTCAATACGTGGTACCAAGACAAGTATTGATGTGGTGTGCGATTATCGACACCGGACTCAAATAAATATTCTCATACATGCGCGTAACTTCACTATATACTTGGACAATTTCTTAGTCCGTATTTATGTCATCAATGCGATCGTTCACGCATGGATGGGATGGTTCATAGTGTGTGCATTGTGACCTTATTACTCCCCATCGATTTAAAGGGACAATGCCCGGATAGCGTTGTTGTAGTTATATTAGGCATTAAGTGCAGTAGTAGTTACTTGACGGCTTTACCCGTAATCGCTTCTCAAAGGCACCATATATATACCGAATGTTGAATGAGATCCAGGATCTCGTGAGTGTTACTGAGAACCAATTTTATATTGTTTTGTATTACAATTTCGCGATTTCAAAGTAGTTAAAAGTTTTTAGTTGACTATGGTAACCTGAAAATTGGTACGATATAATGTAGTATACAAACTACATTAAAAACTATGGAAAATTTGAATGGCAGGCAAAAAAAAATTGTTTTGCTTGAGCCCCTGGTGGCCTCTGAACCCAATATGACCCAAAATGCAAAGAATTACAAAAAACAACTGAAAATGCAATTTTTAGGTATCCCCCTTTTGGAGAAAGTTACCTAGAATGAAAAAACAAGGCTGAATGGGAGAAAAAAAAAAAACCTAAATTAGGGATTTCCGCTAAATTTAGTTAGATATAACTAAATTTAAATTTCTCGCTAAATTTAGTGGTTCTGCTAAAAATTCCACCAAATTCAAACAAGTAATTTCGGGGTGGGATTTGAACACCAAACCTCCCACTTCTAAGTCTTTCCTCTTAACCGCTTAGACATTTATGAGCGCTTAGCTATGAAAAGAAAAAAATGTATTTAAATAAATGTAAAACTAACTAACCTTTATAAAAGAAAGCGATTAGGCAGAGTGGAGGCTTGTGTGGATCTAGCTTGGAGGGATTCCACATGGTTGTAGCTGAGTGAGGATGAATTACATGCGGATTAGGGTTTTTCCACTCAAACCGGATCTAAACTTATCTCCACGCCTTTGTTTTCCACCGTTTTTAATTGTTTATCCGCCGTTTTTTTATTGATTGCTTTGCTAAAAAAATTCCCCCTTTGTTTGCACGCAGGTTGCAGAAGTACATGGAGTAGGAACGTTGATTCCTTAATGTGTGCAGGTCGTTGTTTGTACCACAATTTTGGCCTCGTATTTTCCTTTTGCAGTGGTCAGATTTGTTAATAGATGCGATTATTTCTCTAGATGCCTCTGTTAATAGATGCGATTATTTCTCTCCACCATTCTTTGTGCAGGACGCTATTGTAGCATCAACACATCCAACACGTCCAAGAACTAGTGCTTGGCCATGGAAATAGCACTCAGTTTGCAGTGAGAAAGACAACACAGTTTCCTCCTAGTGTAACTTGCCTCCCACAAACCAAATAACTTGCTAGGAACCGAGCAGGACCACCGCCAAAATTGATAGTAGACCGCTTCTAAATACTTCTCTAATATTAGAGATAAAACCCCAAATGGGGAGAAAAATAATTTTTTATATTTTCAATACTTGCAACAAGTTTTGCCTAGTGCTGGGTGCACCAGTGCAAAAAAAAATTACGTTCGAAATGCCTAGAACTGAACAGGAGGTTGTGGGTTTGCAAGGGGTTCTAAGAAGCTGCAGGAGGCAGCACTGGCTCTCCTTTTTTTGTAGATTTCTTCTCCACGAATTCTCCTTCTTCTACAACCCTCTCCAACCTTGTCAGGAGCTTCAATTCACTCTAGTACCAAATTTAAACAGGGACAAAAGCCTGTAGATTGTATTAATCAGAATTAACCAGTTTACATTAGCAGAACTGCAATACTTATAGGTATTATACGGTCATGTGTGAGATAAAAGAATATGTTGCATAGGTAGAACCAGAATTACAAAGACTTCCATAAAACATCCAAGAAGCACACAAAAATACAACCAACAAATTATATTGTTAAAACAATATAACATCATCCGTGAAAGAAAAATATGGTTTAAAAACCATATAACAATACACAACAACAATATGGTTTTTATTATAACCATTATTATTTAATTAATAAAATTAATTAAATAATTATAGTATGTATAATTAACCTAACATATCACCTGGATATCTCTAGTTTCATCTTGTTCTATTGTTGTTCTCCATATAGCTGGTTTAGCATAAAAACAGTTCTAGTTCTAGATTAAGTTCATTTGAATCTTGATTCTACTTAGAGTTATAGGTTGTTTTTTCGTCACAAGAAGTATAGGTCCTAGAGATTTTGGTGTGTTTGTGTTGTATCCCTGCAACAATCTTGCTAGGAATCACATAGCCAAGCTCTGTTCTCTTGCACTATCCCTCTCCTACTTGCATTATGTTTAGCTTACGTCCAAGCTGCCACTATTCAAACATCTTCTCCTATTGCGCATTGTCACATTCCCACTTTTCTGGATTCATGAGAACACGTAGGAACGAAGAGATCACACTGAGGGACAAATCACAATACAACTAGATTTTCCGCTATTCCAGTAAACTCCATGTTTGAATTGTCGAATTTGTAGTTACAATATATCAAATAGAATAGCAAATCATTTTATTTCAGTTAATCTTGCTTTCAACATTACCAGGGAAGCTATGGGGAATGATAGCTTCTGAGAAGCTGTGATTTATTCCTCACTTCTGAGGTAAGATTGAAGGTCTTTCAATTAAATTAGTTAGTTATTTATATTCAAGATCAATTCACAAATGCACAGGCAAATAGCTACATCTAGCTACCTTGCTTGTTTTAATCTTGTTATTAGATTAATTGTTCATTATATGAATTTATTAGAATAGTCGCTCTTTAAATTTCATTCAAATTCACATCTTTAAAAATAAAAAAAGGAATATAAGCATAGTGTAGATTTATTTTCATAATTAGTTTGCTTCTTTCAGTTAAGTTTGGTTATCTCTTGCATGAAAATTATGGGACCCGAGAGATCCTGGGGATTATGTATTCAAACAGGTAATACCTCAACCAAATATCTTCATAACATTAATATATAGATCAAGGTCTTAGAATTCACGTCTTTCAAACAACAACAAACCCACAAGCAGTTAGTGAGCAATTGAGAGAATTAAATATTGAAGATGACAAAGCATACAAATTCTGGTCAAATCAACCCAACTATAGATTGCCTTGATAGGATATCCACATGACCATACAAGAACCCAAAAGAGAGAAAAATTTGGTTGTGATTCATTAGTTCCACAACCAAATGCAGGAGACCTTCTCATTGACATAGACATAGGCTTACGTATACAAGTTGCTAGAACACCCGTAAGGTATTATGAGAAGATCGCACAACTCCTGGTATTAAACATAGAAGCTGAAAAATCTTATGACTATTGGATAGTCAGAAGAAGAGATTGATTCTTCACATGACCATAAAAGGTCCACAACAACCATGAACTCATGGTTGTGATCCCCAGGTCCCACAACCCAATGGGCCTGCTAATCAGTTAAACATTGACACCAGTTTACATACACTGGTATTTAGATCCTCACCACTCCCACCGAGATATCATAACACAATTTTCCGTATTGAACATAGAAGCCAATCAAGCTAATATTTTATGGGTTAGACCAGAAAACTGCCCATAGTTTCCTATAAATCCACTACACCTCTCACTACCACTTTCATGACCTTGTTTGGAAATATACACGAAGCACCTACAGGTCACTTTCCATGCATCCAACAACCAATAGATAGGATCTCGGTAGAGCTTGACATTGATTGGAGCCTCGAGCAGCTATTATATCTGAACGATCCATTACACCAATTCAGGTTAGGAGAGCTTTCTTTTCCTTAGACTCGCATCCCGTTATTGCATGTTTAGGATATAAGATTGCCCAACTAGTTTTTCCACATCCGCACATATTTCATTTCCATTGGTTGTCTCGGCACGACCTCGGGAGGTTGGGTACAAAGAAAGGTTACTTGTCGATTCTCATGCTCTCCTGTCACTTTTCTATCGTACACTCTCCCTCTTACCATTCCACTAGAATTTGAAGACTAATTGTCTTATTCTATTCAAAGTAAACTTTGGGATATGTGCCACAAAATAAAAATACACTAGAATGGATTCTAGCACAAATTTTACTAGTGTCATCCTTCCTCCCAAAGAAAACCATATGGTGCACCAAGGGGATATGTGTCATAGATTACCAATATACTGGCATGAAATATAGAATATATTTTTCTAGTGTCAACCTTCCTCCCAAAGATGAACATATGTTGGATGAAATGTTAATTCTCTCCTCCACCCTATTTATTAGTCACACCCAATCATTCTCTTCTCTATTGTATTTATTTACCTTTGGTTGAAAAGAAACCCAAGGTACCTTGGAACATCCCGAAGATCAATTTTTGTTGAAAGGGAACATTTAAAGCAAGGAATTATCACACTCTAAAAAAGTTGAAAGAAATGCTTGAATTTTAATAGGTTATTTCCATGCCAAAGGTCAAACAAAAAAGTCAAGAATATTTTTCAAATTTTTTCATTGCCCCCACGAACCATAAGTAAATAAAAGAAGATCATCAATAAATAAAATGTGTGAAATATAAACAAATATGCATTTTATAACCCCTCTAATAACACCAACTCTCTTATCTTTCATCATACACTTTCCTAAACCATTGCAATAAGCAAGAAAATAAGAGGAGACAAGGGACAACCTTATCTTATTCTTGGGATGACTCTAAAAAGTGTGAAACAAACCCATTTACTAGAATAGTAAAGGAGATAAACACCAAGAAACTTATTATCTAGTTGATAAATTGGACATAAAACCCAATATGAAGGAGAATCAACCTTAAATAGAGCCAAATAAGTCTATATTATAAACCTTTCAAAGTACAGTTTCGAATAACTACGAGACATTCTTTTCATCTAGATGGAATGAAGTATCTCTCGAGAAACCCCAATCGCCCCATGAATTTTCCTCCCATTATAAAACCCAAATTGTTCTTTAGCAATAGATTCATAAAAACATTTCTTGCCTCTTTAGGATTATCACCTTAGACATGATTTTGTATATGTGGTTATCAAGATATTCAACTAAAATCAACAAGGGAAGAGGTGTTATCCTTTTTGTAATCAAAACAACAAAAGTTGAGTTAAAATTAGCATTTACCCTCCTTGAAAGTATTGATTATTCCACCACTATGAGAAACTCTATTTCTAGGATATCATAGAGGCCTATGGAGAATTCTATGGTCCAACCATTATGGCCCATACTCATCCTTTTGAAAATATCTAAGGAAATATTTTAGATCCTCTGTAGATACTTCTTACATTACCTCCTCATTTGTGACCTTATTTACAAAACCAAGGAAGTAGAAGGTAAGTTTGATGATTTTTACAATATTGACTCTACCAAGGTCCTTGTACAAACCCCCAAATTAGTTTTCCATGAACTTGGCCAAATCTTGAAAGGAATAGAACCTACTTCCATATTTTTTTTTCTCCCAAACTATATTTTCTTTGCTTCGGTGAGTGGTATAACAATGAAAAACCCAGGTGTTTTCATCACCATTGATAACTCCTAGACCTTTTCTTTTGAGTCTTGATTGTTCTTCTCTTTACGCTAAGAGAATCCATTTGATTTTTTCTAAGGATTTTTATTTAGTTCTCCATTCCTCATCTAGATTTCCAACATAGTTTGAATTAAACCAGATAGCTAATTCCTCCTCGACATCCTTTAGATTTTTTTCATCACACATTCTCTTGTTAATAGCTCATAATAATGGCAAATGCTTTAATTTTTTTACGTTTGAAGAAAATTGGAGTTTGGCGATTCTATTTTTCAAGATCATATCTTACCCATTATTCCTTAAACAAATCTATAAATACATCATCATTTAACCACTTTGGGTTAAGTTTGAAAGGGAAGGGGCTTTGTGGTTCTCTCTAATCAAAACGTTATATGGGAATGATCTATGTCCCAAACCATCTCCACCCTAGATTTTAGTTTAATATTAATGCCTAAGAAACCTTCACACACCAAAAACATATCTAATCTATTTGTTGGATTGTGTGACCCAAGCCTTATATTCCAAGTCTAGGTCCACTTGAAAATTTTTGATGAAAAAAATCATATAGAGGGCAACTCGGGAGCATTTCCCTAAGTTTTGATATGGAGAGGGTAAGATTCAAGTCTCCACCTATGATAATATTGTCAAGATTGAAATAAAATATGAGATAACATCTTGTTTTAGAAAGGATTTTTGTCATCATAAGGACCATATATATTTAGAACAAAGATTGACAATTCTTACTTTGAGGAAAATAAAATCATGCCAACAATTGAATCAAGGAGAAAAAAGTTAGTTAGTCTCAATTTTTTAGACTTCCATCCTATGATTAATCCCCGAAGCCCCTACAACACTAGAGGAAAAAAATTTCCCAGGATTTAAATAACTTCTTGATGTATTTGTCGATTTATTCATTAGGGTCTTAGTCCTCAAAACCAAGACCACATCGGTGGTAAGGATTTCTAAAATCCTACCCAATGCAATTTTTTTGGATGATATTCCCATCCCTTTGATATTGGTGATAAATTTAATTTTAAAATTACTTTTGGGATTGAACCTACTCTAAGGGTACCTTGATTGTCAAATTGTTACCTCAATGATTCTCTCGAGAAAGTTTGGTTTTTGACTTTGAAGATAGAAGGTTTCTTTCCCTTACTAGTTAGGATGGAATTAATGGTTTCAAGTTCCCCAAAACCCCTACAACTACAACTTTAATACTTTTCCCCTTTTGGATCTTAAGAAATATGATCATAATACAAAGAACTACTTTCAAAAGTAGATGTGGACAAGGGGGATTATTTGATAGTCAATGATTTGTTTTAGGAAGAGGCCTATCTAAAGGATGAAGAATAAAATATAAGTAGTCTACCATAAAGGTTCCATTACATATTGTCCGGAAAAAAACTTTTCGGATAGAGAGGGGAGATAGGTTTTATACCCAACCAAGGGAGGCTAGTTTTCTTGATTTAAACCTAGAGGACTAATATCACATTGCACAAAAAGATATTTTGGGATAAAAATATTATCCAAAGAAGTTTTTCATGTGAACTTTTTTTGCACCAAGAAGTCCCTATTTTTAAGGGACACAGAGGACTAAGTTTTCATCGAGTTCTACCTGTCACATGAAGAACATCTGTGAAAAATGCAGTGAGCTACCTCTTCACTTCTCAAGGTTCAAGTGGGTGAAATCGTGTGAAAATTGAAGGGAATGATCGTTGAAAAATCTAGTTTCACATAAACTAGTTTTTGTGTCATGAATTCCCTATTTTTTAGGGATGTGGAGGGATATGTTTTTGTCAGTATTCTACCCCGCTAATGAAAATATCATTTTCCCACTTGTTCAGATGAAGGAATTACTCAAAATTCGAGCATGGAACCCCGAAATAAAACCTATATTTTCAAGACCTATTTTGTTGCAATCTGACATCCATGGTGCACTTACTTAAAATATCACACCTTCCTACATAAGGTCTGTTGCTTTGGATAAGCCGCCATTTGAAGAGGCTATGAATAAGGCAGTGAACACAGAGGGCGTATTGCAAGCAAAGTCATCAAAAAGGTCATCTCGGCTCGATTGACACTTACTAAAAATAGTAAGTGATTCCACAAGCCCCTGCTATAAATAGCCAGTTGGTCCAAAAGGTGAGAGGAACACAGTAAGAAGAAATAATTCAAGCTACCATAGCCTTGATTGAGGTTGGGAAAATCTAAACTATGACACTTACTAAAAATAGTAAGTTGCCCCATCTATACTTACTAAAAATAGCATGTTGTTCTCAAAGGGAAATTTTGGCACAATGGGACATAGAGGGATGATCATTCAAGTCAACACCATCATTCTAGATCATCCATGGGAATTTATCATAGGGAATTTGAGATCCATCTCAGGGAACTGGACAATTTTTTTCGACACTCACTACATAGTTTGGGTCACAAGTATATCATACGTAGGCTAGGAGTTGCGGTCATCAGTGGAACAGTTCATTCAACTTGGCAAGCATTCATGAGCTAATTTGAAGGAGTTTCTCAGGGTGCAAGGAGTTCAAAGATTCAAAGTCTCACTGCACTTGAGTTTTCAATCAACAAGGATCTACAGACTTCATCAGGGGTGACATCCTTTCTTTTCCTCCTCCTTCTCCCCCAACATTCTCTCTCCTCTATGTTCTAATTTTGTGTTGAGGGTTTGCACTTTTTGATGTCTTAAAGTGACTTTAGAGACATGATGTAAAATTTAAGTTGCCTTATTTTTATAAAAGGGAATTAATATTTAAATAGGAATATGAATAGTCTAAAGTCAAAATGAGGAATATGAAAGAGCATCAGGAAGATGAGGAGTCAAGTTTAGCACTATAAATTGTAATGAGATCTTCATTCCAAGGGGTTCTAATTCTGAAATTATTCTAGTTGGTTGTATTCTTGTAAGTTCATGAGAGATATTTTGCTCACTTGTGAGTGAAAATAGTTATCCACTTTTCCCCTATTCTTAATGTCTTCCATTCTCATACTATGTACAATTTCTTCTTGAGCATCAATACAAGAAGAAGGAGTTTCAAGCCTTTTTTGACTAAGGGGTTTACTGATACTTTGTGTTCATTAAATTATAATTGGTCTTGTTGTTGTTTGCAGTATTGTTTCTTCCTAATTTTAGTGCATGTGATGAAATTTCTAACTAGTGTGTGCAAGAATCTGATTTTCTACATGTAACATTAGTTCTCCTACCTCTTTTCTCACTCCCCTTTCCCACTCTTTAGAAAAGTCTTCCCTAGAAAGAGATTGCTAGCTTTGTCGTAGGGTTAATGGAGTGCCCCTGTTGGATCCTTGGCCGTAAGGCCACCCAGAGAAAACTTAGTTTCACTTGCGCATGCATATCGACGATTACCTTTGGTATAGTAGAGGGACTTAGATTCCTAGAGCATTAGTAAGAAATCCACCTATTTGTTCCCGACAATTTTTCTCACCAAAAATTAACTTATTCAACTGATCCTTATGGTGGAGGATACCATGTCAATCCAGATTGTGACAACTAACACTTGTGGTTACCATGAATTCATTACCCTGCACACATCATAACGCATCTCTTCAAGGTAATTAGTTGGAAAAAACCATAATCATTAGTCCACAATATTCAACAAGGATAAAATGCATTATTTCCTACTTTGGACCTAATCAATTCCAACCATCCCATGCATTGATCAATGTGTTTAGAAGAAAAATTATTATAATTTGTGATATAATGGGTCAATCTATGGACTCATCATCTCCCTTGCACCTTAGCTTTTGTAAGTCCTCTTTTAAGCTAGTGTTGTATTAACCTTTGATCAAGGATTTGTGCCATATTGAATTCTTCATACTAATTTAAATATTTCTTTGAAGTTGTACCCTTGAATCCTCTATGTTCATAGACTGAGTCTACCCATTCTCTAAACTATTCCTCATGTTATGGTGTAGTGTTTTTCCATGATGTCATAAGACCAAGAACCAAATGTGGTCTAGTCCTCATTCCCATCCATTCATCATTTTCTTCTTGTACTAGATTTTTAATTATTTCCACAATAGTTTTGTCTCTCCTCATTCTTTATGAGATATTATATGGAGATATTACCTCCATCTTTTCAATGGAATGTTTAAATTTTAACATCTTGCATTTCATGAAAAAGTAGCTTCCCCATAATGTGCCCCACTATAAGAGATGAAATTGTTAAGGGATTCTTCCATAATATGTGGTTGCATGCTTAAAAAATTAGGTTAGTAATAGTAAGATATAAAGTTTCTTCTCATCTGGTCTTATTATCATGAATTTTTCAAGCACAAAAATCCAAATTTTGAAGCATGACAACTAAGCCCATAGTGAAAAATTTGCTCTTGAGTCTTCCCAAGCCCCTCTCTAAGTCAATTTTCCCTTTGTATCATTCCCATAAAATCCTTGCAGGTTCTCCAATTGTGTTCAATAATCTTGTACAGGAGTTTGAAGTAAGGTGCCAATATAATTCATCTCATTCAACAAAGTGCTTCTCGAGGCTAGTTTATCGCCAGGCCCAAAAAGGCTAATTCGGCCATTTCGGGGTAGTTGTACACCATCCGAGAAGGATATAAAATATCATGATCATAAGGAGGTGATCTTTGGAGAGTTAATAAGGTTTTGGAAATTATTTACTAATATTTAGGGAAGTTTTGGAGGTTTAGGGATAGTTTGTGCAAAATCAGGTTTTCGGGTGTAAGGAGTGTTGAGCTAAATTTAGAACCTAAACTTCAATGGATGATTCCAGGAGATCCGTAAGGAGTTAGGAGGAAATAAAATAATAATTCTAAATCTGGAGGAATTATCTACATGGTGGAAGCTTCACATTTTTCTCAAGACATGTTTATTTCTCAAGGCAACTCAATCTTGACAGACACACAATGTAGTCCCAAAGAAAAGGTTCATGTTTTAGATATGAAAGCATAATTTAAGTCTTACACCCCTATAATTATTATTTAAATATTATTAGGAGTCAAAATAATATTTAAATTCATGTGAAAATACCACATGGAGCTCTGAGAAATAATGGAGCTCTTGTGAAGCAGGTTGCTTGTATTTAGGAATTTTTTGAGTGACACATGTCACCTTTTGGTGAAAGAAAAATTTTATGTCCCTCTTGTGCCTTTCCCAAGGTTAAATAGGGGACAAAAAATTTTACCCCACCTCATACCTCCTCTTTGGTCCTCCATATGTCCCTATTTAATCCGATAGAGTGTTAGGCATGTCTTCTCCCATCTCCCTATCATCACACCAGATTGTGACACTTGACATCATACGGTGAGGGAAATTTTTCTTGTACTTATTTTATACATTACCAAGGGGATATATGGGACACAAAAATTCACCCCTCTCTATCCCATCTTCATGTTCTTCATATGACCACACTTGTAGTTCCCAGTGTTATGGCTTGTTTTCTCCATCTCCCCTATCTTGCATCGGTGTTATGGCTTGTTTTTAGTTGAATTTTATTTTCCTCCTTATCCTCATTCCCAAGGGGATATAATGGACATAAAAATTATCCCCAATATAAACCATGAAAACCATAACTTTAAAACATATGCTATTATTTCACCCGTGAACAAAAAACATTGCCACGTAGCTAAAAACATGAAGAAACTAAGCGCCAACTTAATTTATTGACCTAACTTGACCTTGAATCCATTCTTGAATACATGAAACCTGAAAAGACATCATAACATAACAAACATGCTTCCCTAATCATTCAATACCAGCCATGAATGCTAAAATGATGCTTTTCCGTAATTCTTCATCTAGAAAATTGATTGCACCAAGTTTTCAATTGATTGCTCTCCTCTCAAGATACATGTGATCACTGAAGGTATAAGCCTCCATAAATTTCTGATATCACATCAGTATTCCTGAAACCATTACCCTATAAATTTTCCTTTCGATTTTCAAGAATTGCAGTGGGCGGAATAAGATGAAAATTATAGCACGAGATCTGCAGTGCAGCAGCCGAATCCAAAAATGATGTTTTCATTGTAAAACAAATACTAGTAAATGCACATTATAAAAATATAAATTATTTAGTGTTTTCACCTACTAAATATAGTAACCCTCCAAAATTTCAAGCTCCGATCACTCAAAGATATCCGAGAAACAATGTAAAATAGCAAACAAGACAAAATTGTCAATTTTCCTAAAATATTAGGCTATGAAAAACAAATCATTAGAAATATAAACTTGCAAAAAGGGTAAAAATAACCAAAGGATTTGAATTTATTGTGTTAGGGGATTCAGAAGATAAAATTTTAGTGAAACAAGAAACTTTTCCCAAAATAATAGATCCTGGTCCCACCTGCCAAAAATAGAAAGTCTCAATTTTCATTGCAAAAAGTTACACTTGGCTCCATTTTCACTAATATTGCTAATTTTTCCATCCTTAAATGGTTGTAATGTTTTCTCATATCTCAAAAGACATAATTCACCCTTCACAAGGATTCTGAAACACCATTATGATCACAATTGTGTCGAGGAGAGAGATAGAGCATATTAAGGCACAATATGTGAAATTCAAGAACATTGTATAGTTTGAAAAGATTTAAAAGGTGTCAAGGGATCCATTGAAATATAATTTCATTTGATGAGGTCATCATAGTCATAAATGAAACAAGGAAATCATGAAAAATATCGAGAACGAAGGTATGCAATCATCCGAGGTTTGAGGTCATTGAGGTACTCGAAGTAATAAAAAGATGATCCTCATGTGTGGAATAATTAATTCAAGAAAAATGAACCATCTTAATTTCACTTGATTTCATATTGTTTTTAAACACTCAATAAAACACCTAATAGCATGGCCAATCCATCAAAGGATGTCATTATGACTCAAGGAGAAATTTGGAAACACCATGTCTCAAATCCATCGTCCTCCCTCGTAAATAAAATCAAGTGAGTGTTGTGATTCAAGAAAAGGTGATCCATGACAGCCTCATTCTCTACAAGATCTAATCATTATCTTCAGGAACATCCAGCAATGTCATCTCCGATGGAATAAATTTTCCATAGCGAACAAGGTGTGATCCTACATTAAGTTTATAAAAATGCTCTAACAACCAACATCATGTCAACTCCTAAAAATCCATTCCCAAGGATTCAAGGATTACTTTAAAGTGAGCCAAGGAAAACAAAAAAAAATATGCCATGCATGACCTTGAAGCTATCACAAAAACCTTAATATCTAGATGGAGTAAAAATTCCCAGGACAAATTCTCGCTTCTTCAGTGGTGTCTTAGGAAACGAATATGTAGACATTAAAAGGCCTAAAATTGTCAATCTTGTTGAGGATATTACTCCATTAGATTATCAATTGATCCACATCTCATTGGGTCGAGATTCACATGAGGGATACTCTCATCTATTCAAGGAATCCTCTTCCCACATTATCACTTGAAATGAATAGTATAAATGAACAATTGAGCAAATGAAGGAACAAGTGAAAACTTGTAGTGCTTACATTCAACCTTTCTTGTACCCCAATTCAACATCTTCTATTCCTATAGAAGACATTCCTCCAATTATCAAATTTTACCTTGAGGTGATCAAGAAGTCACAAAGGTATATGGCATAAAGGAAAGCTATGGAGAGATGGATTGAGAGGATCATCGAAAAAGGTAAGACATTATTTCTGAGGTCATCTCTCTAATCAAGTATATTCTTGTCACTTTGATGAAAGTAAAGAAAACAAGGGAGGAGATTGTAAAATGGAATATTCACTAGCATGAGGTTTTCCCACTTATGTCCAAGATGATTTGCCTCGAATCTCATACCCTCATGAGAAAAAATGTGTTTGCATCATTCGCCGAGAACATGTATCCAATTTAGGTCTGCATAATGGATGAAAGATATGGTATGATAGTATATGCCATCTCCAAACTTGAATCTGGTGAACAAGAGGCTTGTGATATTTTGAATAAAGTTTTCAATTGAGTTCAAAGACTTAGGTTCGCTCCACTCACCAAGAATTCATCATCAGAAGAACTCATTGTATCCTTCCGAGGGATTGATCAAGAAAGAGGCATGTGACTCTCTTTCCTTTAATGAAGATACCTTAGAGTCCATGAAAAAAATAGAAGTTCCATTTCTGAAATTGCAAAGGATCACAAAGAATGGCTCAGTCAATGCAAGAAGATCAATGATATTCATTGGTCTTCGATCAAAGTGTTGAGATGTGTTTGTATTCCGAAGTGGATAAGGTGTTACACTGTGGTTGCTTTCGGTTCGATAAAGAATTCAAAGGATAGGAACTCATTTCAAAAACTCTTCCTCAGGGAACATAAATCATCAAGTTTTTCATCAACTTGAGATCAATTAATTCCTTCCCTTTCTCTCTCTCTCTCTCTCTCTCTCTCCATATTCTAATTTTCAATTGAGAATGTACTTTTGCTATTTTGTTTTATTCACTTAAGTGGCCATTAACTAAACATTACAAGATTCCTTTTTCCAATGATAATAAAAATACTCACTTCCAAGGAATATAAAAGGTCACAAGTGATGAGGATAGATGAAGAGTCATGTGGGGGGAGATGAAAGGAAAAATTTTAACACTATAAATTGGAATGGCTTCTCCATTTCAAAGGGTTAGAAATTGTTGATTGATCTAGATGATTTTTCACTATACATATCTTCCTTAAACTACCCTAAACCTAGACCATGATGAAGGGATTATCAAGACCTTTTTGACGGTATGCTGAACTTCATAATCAGAGTTCATATGCAAATTCTATCACCGGTCAAAGTTAAGGTCGTAAACGGGTCAACCCTAGTCAACAAGTCAACAAGTGGACCAATGACAAGGTGACACGTGGCAATTGGTGACAAGAAAAAAATTATGGTCTTGTAATGTTTCAAAATTAGTTCCATGGTATAGATCTTGTCATAAGCTTTCCGACACATTTTGAACGGACCAAATCTGAGTTCGTATGCAAAAGTTATGCATTTCGGAAGTTGATTCTGGACCACCGTAATTATTTTAAATCTTCAAATTTTTGAATTATTTATGCTAACTAGTGATATTATGTAGGTGGAACATCTAGCCAATATTCCAACTACAAGATACCCTTAGTTAACATATTTTATTAATTCATAAATTAATCCTAAGATATCCATTTGATTAATCCTAATTAAGCACCTTAAATTTCTCAATTTTTGACCAAATCTTCTCTCCCAAGTTTTGGCACATTTTTCAAGGCAAGCCATTTTTCCAGCCAAGAAAATATCCATGAGAGAAGGAGGAGGGTGGTTAGCATTATGTGGACTTGGTATGCACATTAAATGGAGGATTTGAAGGCTTTGATAAGGTCTAAAATTGGTAATATCCCATTATACGTGGGATTATTCCTCCATTTTTATGCTAAAATCCACTCATATGGATAAGAGACAATCATGGGCTTTGGGAGGATTATTGGGAGATTTAAATGTGATTAAATTTACTAAATATACACTTAAGCATGTATATATATATGTGAGTATTTTTGAGGTTAAAAAAAGGAAGACGAAGAATGCACACAAGTGTATTATTATTTGACTGTCTTCGGTAGTTTTGATTTAAGGCCATATTTGAGGGTCTTGGAGGCTGAATGGAGACTTGATGTCTTCGGAATTTTGTCAGGAATTCAGAGCACATTCTAGTGATGTGATTATTTTCCCATTTTGAGTTCGTTTGACCTATTTTTGGAAGAAAAATGTGAGGGTTTTTATGGAGAACTCGAGGGAAGGAGCAGAGAGATAATGAACTAGTGCTATGAACTTGTGGAGATGCTTCTCTAAATGGTTTCAGAGGTTCTTAAAGTTCAGTTTTAGTACTATTTGTAGGTTCATATATTTTATGTTGTATTTACATAATTTAATTATTATTGCAACATAGTTAGAGAGATATATTGATCAGTTTATCCTGTATGTACATCATGTAATCTTCTGTTGTATGAAGCTAAGTAACTATGGAAGTAAAATTACAGTTTACAGGAATGACCTAGGCCTCTACAGATTTGAATTATTACTCTAATGGGTTTCTATGTAGTTTATAGTTGATTTTCATACCCAGATCAAGGAGTTTTTGAATACCCACAAGGTGGAGAAAGTTGTAGGTACTTGGAGTTTTTGGGAACAGAAACTTGATCTTGAGATCAATGAATTCCACACTCAGTGAAGTACTATTTTAGTTACTTTTAAATATCCATACTGATGTAAATTGTAAAAGAAAGTTTTACATTGGTTTTTAATGGAAATGGTTCGTTATTCCAAACCCGGAGATGTAGTCCCAAATGGGATGAACTCCATTATCAACTTTTGTGTCTTTCATTTTTAGTTTGTTCATTGTTCAGTTAAATGCAGTTGCAAATGGATTTGAATGCATCAGTTAACAAACTTGTGAATATTTTCAAAATGACACATGAAAGAGTTAAGCAGGAATGAATTCATCAAATTTTTCTAAGTGAGAATTTTGTTACATCCCTAGAACAGTAAAAGAATCCAATTTTCTATTCAATACTAAAGGAAAGTTGAGAATCCGCTTCCAATTCTATGTTTTTAAAAGGAATTGAGAACTTCAGTATCCGTTGTGTAAAATTGTTTAACCCGGTTTACGGATCATTGATTGAATGTATATTGTTGATAATTCCACTTATATATCAAGAAATAAAAGATATAATTCTTCTATTTTCTTGTTTTATTGTTGATAAGTCAT